>CAMXCT020000226.1:124980-162480 GCA_947184155.2 Cladocopium goreaui | reverse complement strand
AAAAGAACATCAATCCTTTGAGTATGTGAACCAGACGGTGGAGCAAGCCCTGTGGTGTGAAGTCATAAAATTCTTGAAGCAGTCTCAACAAGAACCTGAAGAGATCGAACTGTCAACACAAACGCCTCAAGACTCGGACCTTTCGACCAGCTCAGCTCCCATTTCAGCCATACTTTCTGCCGACTCACAGTGCGGTCTCCAATGAATTACAGGCAGACAGCCGATGGGTGCAGTCTCAAGATCCGACAAGGCTCAAGTGCTCAAGTTTGGCAGCCAACAAATTGACTGGACCCTCAGTCAATCTTTTCTGAGCCACGGGCCTTAAACTTTTTAAGATGCTGTCAGTCCTGCACAGAGCTTGACTTTCAGTCTTTGTTGTCTAGCCTCGGCCGCACGGCTACCTTGCACGTGGGTTGAATCTGAGTCTTAAGATTTGGGTGAATTTCGTAGTCAAGGAAAATCAAGACATGGATCGAATTTGCAAGTTGAGTTTCAGAAACATTCGGAAAAAGGTTGCAGCCAAGAAACATGTTGCATTCAGAGTTCTCGATAGCAAGAAGCATTGGATTGTTTAGAGTGCAACCATTGTTTGCGTAACTGGGCACAAACACGATCCGAACATGTCAGCATTCGTTTGATCCGCAGAGACAAGGTAGGTGATGCGCCGCAATCCCATTTTGAGCGGAGCTACAATCGCTCTCATTGCAGTTGGAGACAACCGTAGCACAGCCTATGGGGTCTCAGCTTAATTCACAAGCCATGTCGGCGAATTTTGCAGCGCGGTCTAGGCCAGGAGGCGTGTCTTCCCAACCTCGAGCAAGGTTTATTTTTTTCATTTTAAATCTGATCCGTCCTTTCTCGTAGAAAAATGCAAAAAACAGCAAACATGCAGTTGAAAGATGTTGAAAGATAGAGGCGAGAAGGGTAGCTTTTCTGCTCTGCGCAGAAAGGGCCGGCGACGCTCGCTGGCAGGAAGGATCGGAAAAAGGATGAAAAAGGTAGAAAGGCAAATCACATGCGTTTACTAAGCAGCCAGTCGGCCGCACATCGACAATGTCATGGCTGCACGAGTCAATCTGTCCATATCTGTCCAAAATTAAGTAATGGAATGGTTCGTGAGACGCCAGAAGACAAGCAGAGACTGAGGTTTTGCAGCTTCCCCGACACGGTGACGTGAGCGCAGCAGAACGAACGATGTTTTGCAGCTTACCCCATAGACACGGCGATGCCAGAGGAGAAGCAGAAACTCGAGACGAGACTGAGGTTCTGCAGCTTCCCCCATAGACACGGAGACGCCAGAAGACAAGCAGAGACTGAGGTTTTGCAGCTTCCCCCATAGACACGGCGACGTGAGCGCAGCAAAACGAGCGATGTTTTGCAGCTTCCCCCATAGACACGGCGACGCCAGAGGAGAAGCAGAAACTCGAGACGAGACTAAGGTTTTGCAGCTTCCCCCAAAGACACGGAGACGCCAGAAGACAAGCAGAGACTGAGGTTTTGCAGCTTCCCCCATAGACACGGCGACGTGAGCGCAGCAAAACGAACGATGTTTTGCAGCTTCCCCCATAGACACGGAGACGCCAGAGGAGAAGCAGAAATTCGAGACGAGACTGAGGTTGTAGCTTCCCCAATAGACACGGAGACGCCAGAAGACAAGCAGAGACTGAGGTTTTGCAGCTTCCCTCATAGACATCGCGACGTGAGCGCAGCAAAACGAGGGATGTTTTGCAGCTTCCCCAAAAAACACGGCGACGTGAGCGCACCAAAACGAACGATGTTTCGCAGCTTCCCTCACAGCATAGATGCAGAGGACAAGCAGAGACTAATGTTTTGCAGCTTCTGCATAAACACGGCGACGAGAGCGCAGCAAAACAAGCGAGGCGTGGCAGCTTCCCCCATAGACACGGAGACGCCAGAAGACAAGCAGAGACTGAGGTTTTGCAGCTTCCCCCATAGACACGGTATTAACGATGCCATGACGACGCGACGACGACGCAACGACGACGCCACGACGACGCGACGAGCAACTGGAGGCGAACAAGGGTCCAGCCCCCAGACCCCCAGACCCCCAGACCTCCAGACTATAAACGGGAACCTTTCGCTACGCATTCGGAAAAAACAGAGAATCATTGAAAGATGGTGAAAGCGTCGGCGATAGAGGCGAGAAGCGTAGTGCGTATGGTCGAGGACAGTCGCAAGACATGGTTCGATTTTGGAAGTTGATTTTAAAAAGCTGTCAAACAAAGCCGCGGCCAAAAAAACATGTTACATGTTGCATTCTTTCTTGGTCACGAGACAAATAGGATGCTTCCACGGCACTCCGTATAAGAGACATCAACCCTTGTTTGCACCGTCCAGCATGTTCGAGTTCGTTTTATCTTTGGCGGAGACGGTAGGTGATGCGCCGCAATCCCATTTTGAGTGTAGCGTAGCGCCCATTGTTGGGGTCAGCTTAATTCAGCAGCCGTGTCGGCTGAATTTGCAGCATTGTCTATAGGTGAGGAGGCGTGTCATCCCAACCTCGAGCAAATTTTGACCATTTGATTTCAAACATGATTTGTCCATTCTCGTTGTTTAAATGAAAAACAGAGAAAGAAGTATTGAAAGATGGTGAAAGAGTCGGTGACAGAGGCGAGAAGGGTAGTGCGTATAGCCGAGGAAAGTCACAAGACATGGTTCGATTTTGGAAGTTGATTTTAAAAAGCTGTCAAACAAAGCCGCGGCCAAAAAAACATGTTACATGTTGCATTCTTTCTTGGTCACGAGACAAATAGGATGCTTCCACGGCACTCCGTATAAGAGACATCAACCCTTGTTTGCACCGTCCAGCATGTTCGAGTTCGTTTTATCTTTGGCGGAGACGGTAGGTGATGCGCCGCAATCCCATTTTGAGTGTAGCGTAGCGCCCATTGTTGGGGTCAGCTTAATTCAGCAGCCGTGTCGGCTGAATTTGCAGCATTGTCTATAGGTGAGGAGGCGTGTCATCCCAACCTCGAGCAAATTTTGACCATTTGATTTCAAACATGATTTGTCCATTCTCGTTGTTTAAATGAAAAACAGAGAAAGAAGTATTGAAAGATGGTGAAAGTGTCGGTGGTGACAGAGGCGAGAAGGGTAGCAGTTCTGCGCACAAGAGCTGGCGGCGCTCGCCAGCAGGAAGGGTCATAAAAAGTGGAAAAGAGCGCCCATTTACAGAGCTGCCATGCAGCCCCACACCTCAAACAATATAATGGCCGCACGTCTACATCTTCCGATGACGGCATGGTTGTCTTGGAGCAACTTGCCATTAATGAGAATTGCGCTGCCTTTTGCTGGTTTGATTTAAACAAGAAAGGGTTGCCAACATGTGGACTTAAACAAGAAAGGGTTGCCAACATGCTCATTGAGCACACGGTGCATACTGTGTTAATCACATTTTTAGCGTTCGCAACGAGGAGCATTTTGGGATTCGTTATTTCGGTTCATCACTCTTGCCCCTGACAACACTGCTGTTTCAAACAGTTTTCCTGAAAGAAAAACAACGAATTTGCTGGCCTGTTACTATAATCTTTTTGGGCTACTTAGTTACCATTTTGTACCATTTTTTAAGAGCCCATATATGGATTAGGTTACACACATTTGATGATCTGCCAGGCGACTAGCTCATGTTCTTTAATGCCAAAGGGCGGCTCAACGACCAGCTCAGTTTCAGTTGGCCAGGAAGTCTGAGACCAACTGGTGCGGCTTCACTCTTGGTGAGGCAGGTGAAGATTCAGTTCCATCCTGTGAGGCAGAACGGAGATTCTGAATGCAAAAGAACCTGTACATGTATGATCATGCAATGTGCAATGTTTACCCCATTGCATTCCAAGGTTCTTGAAAAGCCCTGTCGCAACTAGTAAATTTCGTGAAGTCCCTTTTTTTTGCCCACTATACGTTTATGGTCCAATTCTGTTAGCGGGGGGGTCAATATGCGTTTAAGGTGCATCAAAAAAAATGTGCGCTATACATGCATATTGGTGAATCTAACCACTTATGTCAGGACAACCCATTTACCAACATTTACCATGAATGAAGGGAACCATCGAGAAAAAAATAGTACATGTTGCGAGGTCCATTTTTTGTGTAACATTCGTGTTTTAATGTATTTGGGGTGGCAGGGACCTTAATTTCCCTTTTCAGTGGGAAATAAGATTTTGGCCGATTTCTGCCAGCTATACCAATCAACCATGTGATTTACTGGGTTTGAGGAAAAATACCAACGGATTGTGTGAGGATATCATGCGACTGTTCTCAGGATATCCACATATATCAAGAGAAGGTTCTTGTGGTAGTCAGAATATCCTGAACGTACATCAGGACAGTTTCCAAGATTCTGTGGATGTACATGATAAAACTGCTTAAAGGAAAATGAACAACATGGCAACATGTTCAAAGGATAAGATGGGACATTTTGGAGGATGTCACTTTTGGAAACTGATGGAAATTTTGTTTTTGCGGATGCAATCACAGTTTCCGAAGGATAAAAAATCTCTGAGGATCAGAAATTTCTGAGAAATAATTCTCTGACGGTATCATCAAAAAACATCTAGGATGTTGTAGGATTCTAGGATATCAGCAGAACCTCTGGGGGATACATTCAGAAATTTCTGTGGGTCATCAGATTTATCTGAGGATATCATGAACCATTTCCGAGAATATCAGAATTTACAGATGATCATCAGAACGTTTGAAGGATATCATGAGGATTTTATCAGGATATCATTTTCGCGACATGCATCAGGTAATTTTGAGCCGGGAAAAAGAGGCAAACACAACAAGTAGAACAGCGCGTGCTGTATGTATACAAAATAGCGGCATGTTTTGTGTTTGATTTTCCTTTGAGAATCAGATTTGTCAAGGATCATCATTCTGACAATCACTGGATATATCTGTTGATTCAATATCAAATAATAAATATAGCTTTGATGGTCAGGGAAAAAACAAACAAAACAAGTAAAACACTGAGTGTTGTCTGTACACAATAGGGCCCTGCTTCGTGCTTGACTTTGCTCTTGGAGAAACATTTTTTTGCAAGGATCGACGTTCTGACGAACACCGGATATATCCGATGATTACCCTGAGTCTCGAAATCTAGTGATTTTAGTAGCCCGTTGATTAAAAAAAACAAATTTAGTAGTAAAATTTACTAGGACCTAGTAAAGTAAATTTTGCAATTTACTAGCCATAGTAAAAAATTAGTAGCCAAGTAAGTAAATTTACTAGCCAAGTAAATAAGATTTACTAAGCAAGTAATTTTTTGGCGTGCTTGTTTTTGAAACAAAATTTGTAAAAAAATCGATAGCTGGGAGCTAAAATTTTACTTGTGAGACTTTACGATAATTGTGAATTTTCAAAAACTAATTGTGACATATTGTGACATGTGAGGGTACCAGTGATGTTTTTCAGGTGCTTGCGAGACCCTTAGTAAACTTGTGGGAATCAAGAAGATGTTTTTAAAACTTTGAGTGTTAGCTTGAAATGTAAAGATTGTGGGTCCTTTGGTTGTCATTTCAAAGCAGATTGTAAGACTTGAAGCTAGTGCAAAGATAAGTATTAAATTCTATAGGGTATTTTTTTGATTCCAAAGCTATTCGAGACTGTAGGATACTTATGAGACGAAATCGAATTAAGTCACTTTTGTTTCCACAGCCAGAGATGACTACAAAGATAAGATAGAGGTGAAGGCAAGTCATCACATGTACAATGCATTTGATAACTTCTAGTCATTGTTTGGCTTCCACCTCACAAGTAATTTTCACATGTAAGCGCCATTGTTTGCTTTTAACCTCACGGTTTATTTCCACATGTAAGTGTCAGTTACTTTGAACCTCACAAGTAATTTTCAACTGCAAGTGTTATTGTGGGGGTTCAATATCACAAGTAAAATTCACATGTAGGTGTTATTCTTGGGTTTTAACATCACAAGTGATTTTCACATGTAGGTGTTATGGTTTAGTTTTAACCGCAAAGGTAATTTCCACATGTGAATGTAACTGTTTAGTTTTGACCCCACAAGTAATTTCTACATATGGGGATGTCTCAAAATGAGGTGTCCGTTTTCCCTTAAAGGAACCATTTTGGAACCAAAAACGGACACCTCATTTTGAGACATATCCATATAAAGTTTACACCAATATTTTTCAAGTCAGTCAGAAGGTTTTTTTTGGGAAAAACAACACAGCAACAACGATTTTGAAAGAAAATCGTTGAATATGGCTAAGTTCCTAATTAGCTATGTCAGCTATGTTTCAAATCTTATACCTAGATGAAAATTCACATGTTGCTGACTTATATTTGCTCAGCTCAGCGCTGAACAACAACTTCCACTTGTGAAAATACCAAATAGTACAAACCACAAGAAAATGAAAAACTGAAGTTGTTCAAACAATCATCCATTTATATCTTTGAAAGTGTTACTTGTGGAGTACTTGTGATGTAATTGTTTCACAGTTTGACGAGTATTGTTTTTCTGTGGTGTTTTGCTTGCAACATGGCTGTTGCATTTGTTTGTACTACATGTGCCTCACTTGAGAATTTCATGTTGATGTAGCCACTGTTGGATATAGATTAGCTGCTCAGCAGATGAGGTTTTACCTCTGGCCTGTTCAATCTATCCAAGGAAAAAATAGATTGATAGAAATTAGTTTCTCCGGTTTTGCTCTGACTTGTGACTACTTGTGATACTATCTCAATAATATCTTTGTGTTTAGAGTTATTTTTCAAAAAATGAAACTAAGGTTGCCTTATTTTTTTGAAGTAAACCCTCCAGAAAGCAACTAAGGCTGCCTTATTTTTGCAGTCTCTCCAGATTAGTGACAAGCCTCAGGATGACGATGGTGCATCACCTTTGTCCATTTGACATGGTTCAAACCATGTCACCTTTGATTTTTGAGCTGGGAAAATTTTTATACAGCAAAACAAACAAAAAAAGTAGGAAGAACATAATATCAGATCTATCTTGGGCCATGACCAACTGTAGCAAATAAGGAATCATCCTTGAAAAATATATAGTTTTTTCAAGTTATTGTTTTCTGACTGCGAAAGTCCATCTGATGTTGGACACAAATATCTATTAGGTTTAATTTAGGTTTGTTTAGTTAAGGTTATTTAATTACTCATATAATTCCCATGCATTACTTGTGTCATTGGTTTCGTGTATTTGTAGAAATTATATTTTTGATATATTTTCTAATGAATTTATTTTGCATTTTTTATGCATTACTTATGCATTTCTTATGCACTTCTTATGCACTTTTGATGCACTTTTTTTATAAAGTGCATAAGAAGTACATGTACTTTGATTTAAAGTACATGCATTTCATATGCACTTCTTATGCACTTTTAAAAGTGCATAAGAAATGCATAAGAAATGCATAAGAAATGCATAAGAAATGCATAAGAAATGCATAAGAAATGCATAAGACATGCATACAAAAAACCAATTTTTTTTGATTGGCTCAGCAAAATTTATCAGAAAATGGTTAAAACCACAAGGTTTTACTGAAAGGGAAATGCACAATCAACGCATTACTGTATCCCATGTATAAGACTCAATTCTTCTCAAGTACCATGGATCTATCAAACCACTGCATAAAGATAAAACCTTGGCTCAACTCAGGTATCCCAAGTATATAACATATTTGAATAAGATTCCGCATGTATATCAGGTTTGCTTAATCTCATGTACCACAGGTATCTGAAGGAGTCCTCAAGTAAGACTAAACCTGGTCACAAGTAAACTCCATGAAACATGAGCATCACAGGTATATGCAATACACTCCCAATTAAATTCTAAGTGTACAAAGTACAAACTGCTCTCCACAAATACCATCAGGTTTGCCACCCAAAACATCACCACCTTTGTTTTCCACATACATGGATGGTTTCTAAAAATCTTACCTCAAAGAAAGAAGGCAGCCCCCTCTAAGACTTGATTGGTGTTACCTCAAAACATGTTGAAACACAAAGTTTCAATTGATACAGCGTCACAAGTAATCACAAGTAATTTGACCCAAACGTAGAGAAACTATCTCACTACCAATTTGGCATCGTCACCATTGATTATAGCCAGAGGTAAAACCCCATTTGTTATGCAGTTAACCTCAATGCATCACAAAAGCACTAAACTAAACACAATATTCCGCAAGTAATGCAATGGTGAAGAACTTTTTTACCCAACAGTGACTACATACAACATGAAAGTCTCAAGTAAGGCACAAGTAGTGCAGGATGGGCCTTTGTTCAAACAATCACATTCACATGTTCAACAATTGTGACAGCCATATTGCAATAAGAACACCATCTACAAAAAGAAACAAACACATCACACGTACTCCACAAGTAACACTCCTAAAAATGATATTTCAGAATTGCTTAAGCACTTTCTAGTTTTTTTTTGCCACATGTCCTATGTGATTTTTAAATGTGGACATTATAGATTAGCGCTGACGCTGAACTAAACGTATAGTATCCCAGCCGCATATGGGTGTGTCTCAAAAAATGAGGTGTCCTTTTTGTCATGAAAATTACTGTACTCAAAATTTAGGGTAATGTTCAAAACAAGAAGGGCGCCTCATTTTGAGACATCCCCATATGTATTTCCATTTAAAATCTGCAATAAAAACAAACATAGAAATATTCGTATATTAAAAATACATGTCACACATAACAAGCTTTAAAAGCAAAACCAGATGTAACGTTTTTTTAGCCGTTAGTGCTGCATTGTTCTCCAAACAGTTGTCGTGACTATTTAATCTCAGAAATGTCAAGGAAACACTTACACGTGGAGGGTGCTTGTGAAATTGAAACTAAACAATTCCTAGCATGTCATTTATCAAATGTACATGTGATCATTGGTGCTGTATCTGAACTGTTTTATATTAGCAACAATTTGTGGCTGCAAAGAAGTGACTCAGTTCGATTTTCGCCTGTCTTCGTCGCGATGTCGGACGCTGGTAATGACAAGACACCCATATGTAGAAATTACTTGTGGGGTCAAAACTAAACAGTTACATTCACATGTGGAAATTACTTGTGAGGTTAAAACTAAACCATAACACCTACATGTGAAAATCACTTGTGATGTTAAAACCCAAGAATAACACCTACATGTGAATTTTACTTGTGATATTGAAACCCCACAATAACACTTGCAGTTGAAAATTACTTGTGAGGTTCAAAGTAAACAATGACACTTACATGTGGAAATAAACTGTGAGGTTAAAAGCAAACAATGACGCTTACATGTGAAAATTACTTGTGAGGTGGAAGCTAAACAATGACTAGAAGTTATCAAATGCATTGTACATGTGATGACTTGCCTTCACCTCTATCTTATCTTAGTAATCATCTCTGGCTGTGGAAACAAAAGTAACTATTGGCGACAGGGCAGAATTTGAGCTTGGGAGAAAATGCTGCATTACTTGTGAAAATCATTTACTTGCGCAAGGTAAAACACATTCAAAGCAAGCCAATTTCTACTTGTGTCACATGAAAACAATACAAAAACAAATGAGAAAATTATATTTCTTTCAAACATGGTCAACATGATCCGAAAAAGGTATGCACTTTATGCGTTTCTTATGCGTTTCTTATGCGTTTCTTTTTTTTCCAAAACATTACTTGGCTACTAAATTAATTTCCTTTACTAGGCAAAAGTAAATTTTACTAGTAAAAAATCAAAGTACAGTAAAACATCAAAAAAACTAAAATCACTAGATTTCGAGACTCAGGGTAGTGGAATTGTCATTAACCGATTTTTTCTGATGATTGTCAAAAAATCTAGAGACTCCTCAGAATTTTCTGGGGATCCTCATCCTCAGAATTTTCTGAGGATCCTCAGAATTTTCTGAGGATCATCATCCTCACAATTTTCTGAGGATCGTCATCCTCAGAATTTTCTGATGATCGTCATCCTCAGAATTTTCTGAAGATCGTCATCCTCAGAATTTTTCGAGGATCCTCAGAATTTTCTGAGGATCCTCATCCTCAGAATTTTCTGAGGATCTTCAGGATTTTCGGAGGATCGTCATCCTCAGAATTTTCTGAGGATCACCAATATTTTCTGAGGATCCTTATCTTCAAAATTTTCTGAGGATCGTCATCCTCAGAATTTTCTGAGGATCCTCAGAATTTTCGCTCAATAAGCGTTTTTGTGGATTAAAATGTGCCAAAAAAAAATCTTATTTTCAAACAAAAAACGCTTATCGAGTGAAAGTTCTGAGGATCCTCAGAAAATTCTGAGGATGACGAATTTTTCAATCTTCTGAAGATGAAGACCTTCAGAAAATTCTGACGATGAGGATCCTCAGAAAATTCTGAGGATCTTCAAAAAATTTTGGGGATGACGATCTTCAGAAAATTCTGAGGATCCTCATGCAGAAAATTCTGAGGATGAGGATCCTCAGAAAATTCTAAGGATGAGGATCTTCCTAAGGATGACGATCATCAGAAAATTCTGAGGATGACGATCCTCAGAAAATTGTGAGGATGATGATCCTCAGAAAATTCTGAACATCCTCAGAAAATTCGGAGGATCCTTTGAAAATTCTGAGGATGAGGATCCTCAAAAATTCTGAGGATCCGCGAAAATTCTGAGGATGACGATCCTCAGAAAATTCAGAGGATGATGATCCTCAGAAAATTCTGAGGATGAGGATCGTCAGAAAATTCTGAAGATGACGTTCCTCAGAAAAGTCTGAGGATGACGATCCTCAGAAAATTCTGAGGATCCTCAGAAAATTCTGAGGATGAGGATCCTCAGAAAATTCTGAGGATCCTCGAAAAATTCTGAGGATGACGTCTGAGATCCTCAGAAAATTCTGAGGATGAGGATCCTCAAACAAATCTGACGATCGCTCAAGAAAACCTGAAGGCTCCTCCGAAAAATTGGAGGGTTTCTCAGTAAATCTTGAGGAGTCTCCAGAATTGTTTGATAACCGTCAAAAAGTTTTGATATATAATGAAAACATGTCAATCAAGGATCAGTTTTTTGTTGCAAGACATCAGCTACAAAGTCCGAGGGTATTTTGTACTCAAAAAAACACTGCCAATATTTTCAGCGCGAATTGTGATAGTTTTCTGCGGATATCACCAGCGTCTCATCATAACTTTCTAAGGCGGAATTATCATCAGAAGTTTGTGGGGATTATTTGGCCTGTCTGAGGATATCCTCAGAATGGACGAATCAAAATTTCAGCAGAAATTTATCACGATACCAGCCATAAACTCTGTGGATATCATCAGGATTTTCTGATACCAGCCCAGAGGATCAGCATAGTTTCTCAGGATGTCAATTGATATCATATCACAAAAGTTTTCGGAGGATAACATCAGAAATTTACTATAGGGACCGTTTTTCAAAATTTGAGAGCGGAAACGCTTCAAACCGTTTGGCTTTGAAAGATTGGGGCGGTTGTCCTCCGACTTGTATGTTCGTTATTGGTGCCCGCATGCCAACATGAAAATGTTGTTTCTTCATGAAGCGTTTGTTCGTTTGACTTTCCGGGATAATAGTAATAACATTTAGTTGTGAGAATGCTGCTCAGGATCATCCAGCCAAGAAGCATGCTCAGGATCATCCAGCCGAGAAGCATGCTATATTGAGATTCCATTGCAACAAAAATAAAACGTAAATGAATATATCAACGCACACTTCCAAACAGGCGATATGCAAATTTACAATCAAGTTTGTCAAAAAGGAAAACAGCGAATGTTGTTTTTCAGGCTCCAAGCACTTAAAATGCATATAGCGCAATCATTATCAGAAAATTGAACAAACTTTAAGCTCGGGAATGGCAAGATCTGACAATGTTTGCGGGTTGAATGTCCGGGCAAGGTCCTGCACATACCACCGGGGAAACCACTTGCTCAATATGCGTTTTCAACTTAGAATCACGGAAAATTAAGCGCAAAAACCTTCCATTTTGAGCTTTCATGTAGTCAAAATGCTTATTGAGGGTCCACCCTCAGAATATTCGCTAAAATTAGGGTTCACGAAATTCCTTGGTCGCAACTTGACAATTTAATACATTTTAATACAATTCACAAAATTGGGGGCCATCCCCCATTTTCGGACAACCCATACCCGGATGTTGTCCTTGCAGCTGTCCACAGAGTCGCTTCATTTTGAGTGTCCTTTTGCCAATACGTGCGCAGACCATCGCCCAGCCAAAGCGTTCTCAACTCAGCTGTGATTAGGGGATCAACTGAGGGTGCTGATCTCGAGCCAAATTGTAAGCCAAACATTGCATAAGATACTCTCTCTCTCTCTCTATATATATATATCCTTATTTATATGTGTACAAATTTCTACAAATATAAGCAGTAATCATGTTCAATAAGAATTTGCCATGGAATTTACCAACTACAGCCAATGTCCATATACCATATACACTTTACTGGTTGGTAGTCTGGGGGGAACTACCTTCTGTTTGGTTTGATACCGGACTAGAGAATTCTCATGAAATTCAACGATTCACCTCTTCCACATGTGCTATGCGGTATGACCAAATGATATCAGTTGACTATAAAATGATTATGCATTGACTATAAATTTGAACCTCCATATTTGGCTTCTAAGAAAAAATAGTTTCCTTGCGATTTGTTCAATTGTATCCTTGAAACCAAACGACGGAATTGAAGGGAAAACACCAACATCAACCCCTAAATCATGCGGTGTTCATGCGGGCGTGTCCAAAAATGAGGGATACCCACAAGTTGCATTAATATTAGGAAATTGCGGTTTGCCCACCAGTCTTTGGCTATTTTGATGTTGGACACTGTGACAAACCATGACCTTTTGGGAGGTATATATACCCCATTATCAGGCAAACACATGTATTCGGTGCCAGTTGTGTCGCTGAGGAACACGCGGGGCAGACCTCTCCGCCAGGCCATGTCCCATCTGCTTAGTCGGTTGCAGTATTCAATCCCCTTGTTGGGAACATGAGTGCTCAAAAAAGAATGTGCCAATTGCGAGCACGTAAACACTGTCAATGGTTTTTTTCCTTACCTTCCTCAGTCGGCATTTGTTGAAATTGTTTTCTACCCAACGTGTCAGTTGGGGTTGAAACGTAGAGACCACCAACCTGCGCCCTGGAAGACTGCCAAGACCACACAGGTCCCAGGCCTTTTGGGGCAGCTGCGCTATTGGTCAGGCAGATCCTTCGGTTCTCCGCCTTGAAGCTTGGGGTTGTGGCCCCACTGTAACCAACCCTGGGAAGTTTACGGTTGAATTTTGACATTCAAGGTGAGGATTAATGCATGGCAATATTGGCATTGAACTGGCTTTTCAGCTCTGGGTAATCAAATAAACGCAACAAGATTTTAAAGAAACAAAATGATTGAAGATTTCAGCAACCATAGTCGGAATTCAACCAACTACAAAGTCGATTTCATTCATCGACATGCGCAAGGTATTGAGAGATGTTCAAATGGGACAATTCACAACCCCTCTACCGCAAAATTGTTTTGTTAGCAGACGAAGCAAGCAACCAAAAACATAAGACCACACAAGAAAACTACAGAAAACTGTTTCTGGTTCTAGTTGGACTTTCAATGATTTTGCACAGTCATGTTCCTCCTTGAACCCCCTTCTAGAATCAGAAGTAACTAGCAGGCCTCCGCCCAACGGCACGGTTGGAAGCTCAGCGAGGTGTCGAGCCTGGCAGCTTGGCGAGAGGTCTGTCCATATAAACGCCTAAAATGTTTTTCTAATGGGGGAACCAATGTTCATAGCATCCAGTTGTTGAACATGGTAATTTTCATCATTTCCGATTGTTCTTAAATGTTAAAGAGACCTAAGGTAGAGGTCGTTTTAGATATGGGAAACCGAGGATGAAAATATGGATATTCAGGGCAAGAGACTGAAAGGTTGGTCATGTTTACACCAGTCCATTTTATACATCTTAGCACTCTTGCTCAAAGGGCGATATTTTGCAAATCCCCAATTTTCAGGTCTCTCCTGTAATCAAGCAAGGCAAAGAAGAATCACCCATAAAATCCTCCATTATATCCATCTAGAATCATTTGAGGGGGTTCCAAGCTAGCCATGTTTGATTGCAGAAGGGTGTGGGGATATTCCTATTCTGTCCAATACTTACATGTCTCCAGCCATCCTGGTATCAAGTTCAATCTGTTATCAAGGTCAATGGCAGTGTGGAGCAAGCAGGCGACACTGGCAGATATCTTTGGTCAGTTTGAAGGGGTCTTTTGGGGATACCATGAGGATTTCACAAATTGGGTTTTCACCAACAAACGTGGTGCTATACGGGGGATATCAGGGGATGTAGTGGGGATGCATCGGGATTATTCATTTCCCAGGTTGGTGAAGTTTTAGGCATGAAGTGATTTAGGTTGGCATGAAATTGTTGAATTCACCCGCCCATTGCTAGTTCCAAATTATTAGAGTTCCGCAGATGGAGTGGTAGCAATTCCGGACACATGTCATAGCTGAAAACAGGCCGTGCTTTGACAATCATGTTTCCTCAGGCTGCAGCCTCCACACTATATATTGTGAAAGATGGCTGGGTCAACCTTGGATGTGTAGTTGCTAACGCCGTGTCCGGTGGCCTGTGCGTTTTGTGTCTTTTGTGTAAACAAATAAATGTATGCATACATATGTATATATCTATATATATATAGAGAGAGAGAGTGGGGTGGGGTGTGGTGGGGTGGAAAGGCAATAACGTTCTTACGACCACGTCCTTGATGCTAGGTTGAAAAAATGCTGGAGTAACTTGGAAGACGCTATTTATAAGATAACATGCTGAAGTCAGTTGGAAGACGCTCTTGATGCTACCTTGATAACAAGTCGAAGTAGCTTGGAAGACGCTTTTGATGCTACGTTGAAAACATGTTGAAGTAACTTGTAAGACGCTCTTGATACTTCGTTGGGAACATGCTGGAGTAACTTGGAAGACGCTCTATGTGCTACGGTGACAACTTGTTGACGTAACTTGGATACAATATGGGGTGGGGTAGGGTGGAGGGGCCAAAAGCGTTCTTACGACCACGTCCTTGATGCTACGTTGATAACATGTTGAAGTAAGTTGGAAGACGCTCTTGATGCTAGTTTGATAACATGTTGATGGAACCTGGAAGGCTAAATGCTACGTTGATAACAAGTCGATGTAACTTGGAAGATGCTCTTGATGCATGTTGACGTAACTGCAAGAGATTTTTTCAATGGGTGTGGAGGCGCAAAACAAAATGTGAATATAAAATTCACACCTCAACAATTGTGTACAGAAAAGGGAAAGATTTGCAAGTGGCGACCATGAGTGACAAAAGTGACGTCGCCGCCAACAGGCCACACTGCACGGCGTAACCTAGTTATATTGTGGAAGATGGCTGGGTCAACCTTGGATGGATAGTTTAATATACGTAGTTTATACGTATACCTTTGTTAGCATACATGGGTGGAGCGTGCAAATCACCTATGGGCTAGAGGGTGGCTCCAAAGTTTTATGTATATAATATTATATATATATGATTTTCTTGTTTGGAATAGGTAAAAGCGCCCATTGACAAAGGGGATGCATCAAAACCAGCTACCCAAGAAATTTGATGTTTCAC
This sequence comes from Cladocopium goreaui, assembly GCA_947184155.2. NCBI lineage: Eukaryota > Dinophyceae > Suessiales > Symbiodiniaceae > Cladocopium > Cladocopium goreaui. Next base: position 146,883 of record CAMXCT020000226.1, on the reverse strand, counting down.
TGGGGAAAACAACCAGAAACGACCAAGATTTGCGGGGGTTCGGGGGCGAAGACGTTACGAAGCCAAAATGGTTTTTGTGACTGAAAATGTGCTTCCCCATTCCATCCAGTGGGAAACAAATCATCATTTTTTCCAAAGAACATTGTTTTTTTGGTGTATTTCAACACAGTATTATCGCCATTAATTACATCCCATCCATTTAAATTCCATGTATGTATGATTGACTAAACCCAAGATGGAATGTAAATGCCAAGCCAGACCTGAAACAACGCTCGTAGCACCAGGCGCTGTGTCCAGTTCTCCCTTGGTGAGGCCTGGGCAATATGGTGGGTTTTACTTTGGATATTTGAGGATATGTTCAAACATGTTCAAACATGTTTAATCAACATTGAGGTATTCGTGATTCCGAGTCCAATTTTTCGACCACGGGCATATCATATAGAGACGTAGAATAGTTGGACACCAGTTTTGCACCATAGATCCAGGATTCGTTCTGGTCATAATGGGGTGTTGTGACATGTTGTGACAATAGAACTGATCACTATATATCAGACCATATATATTTATTTTTGGAGAGAGATGTTGATCTGACGGTTTAGTTTCAAAACCGATCAAATTGGTGGTGTCTACGCACTTCAGTCCTCGATCTTTTCAGCCATGAACAGAGTTCGTGATGCTGTCATCTTGCTAGGATCGTTGATGGTTTCGACGTCAGCGGCAGGTACGGTATACCCAAGTGATCCCATGTAATTAAATTTGTATATACGTGTTGGTGCTTTCATCGCATTACCCCATGAAATCAACTTAACGATTGACATATACCAAAGCCCCCACCAGACTGGAGCGACTAGCCTGATCCCAGAATTGATTGAAGGAAACAGTTCAGGCCGCCAGCCAATGACGCCAATGATGCCTCAGTGTCACCGGCTGGGCTCTCAAGATCCAGGGATGCGGGCGTGGGACGGATGCTACTGGGGTCTACAAGGGGAGATTTTGCTCCAAGGTATAGGTGTTTTGATCGGTTAGCAAGGGAATCTAGGATGATTTTGGGATATTTGGGTTTCCCTAATTTTTGCACAAGCCACTGGGCTTTGAACATTCCCTTAAAATGCCTCATGCCTCAAGAGCTTGTGGGATGGGTGGCTCAACCACCTACAGCGCCTTAATTTGTTCAGATCTTTGAAATACGATTGCTGCAACCGGTTCTGCAACCTGGTATCTGTAACCTGCCAGACCCTTTTCGCAGGTTCTATATTGTTCTGCCAGACCCAATGGGATGGGAAGCCATGAGCTTGGAAAATGGCTATCATGGTATAACCAGATTTTGGACATTAAAGTGTTCGGGCACCTCGCGGTATGATTCAAGCATTCGATCGCAATGGCCAGCAGGGTTGCCAAAACAAACGCCATTAACTAGGACATGTGCAAGAATGGCTGAAAATAAAATTTGGTATCCAATACTACCATTACTACTAATGTGGGAAGCCCAGTGCCATAAACCTCCAATTGAACAGTTCCAATCCCACCCATGCTTGGTAGAAAGGTGATGAACAATGATAAAAAGGGGAACTGTTTATCATTGTGGGAACTGTTTATCATTGCCAACAAATCAGCTGTTGTTTGCATCCAATAACATAAAGATAAACTTCAGGCTCATCGACCATGTTTGTGGTGTTTTGCTTCCCCTGTCCGCACACGTTTGATCACCGGAGGAGTCAACCACCGCGTCCATTTGGCCTCCACCACCAGGTGCAGGAGCTGGGAGGTCCCCATACAAAATGGAGGTCTCAATGGCAAAAATCATGGGAAACCCCCACATAGATGGTTTATAACTGCGACTATCATCGGACTGCATGGAATATGTTTCAGCAAGCCATGTTTGACTACCAGAGGGTAGCTCAAACATTGTGTGTTTCACGGGGGCCATTATAGCAAAGTGGCCACTAAATCCCAACATTATATTCTTAATGTGGACAGGATGATAAACTTTGGGTTTCGCAGTGAGACAACCTGATGCGTTTAGCGCCTGTATCCCCCACAGAAAAAGACGTTTCAAACAGCAGCCCGCATGAGTTTATTTAGGAGTTGTTGTTACAGCTTTCCATGTTTTCCCAGGCCAAGTCATTTTCTTGCAAGGTGGTGCCCCACTAGTTTAAAATTTGTTTACAAACACCATTAATTATCTATAGTGTATAGAGCTATATCTACCATCAACCTTGGTTATTTTAGTGATGAAACAACTTGTAAACCCATTGACTATAGATTATCTACCATGAACCCAGGCACCAAATGTGGGATGCGTGGCTGAACCACCAGGTGCTGAGATCAAAGCCGTGACGGTGCGGCGCCCGATGTGTTGGAGATGGTCGGTGATTGGTTGGAGAATGTACAGGTGAATCATTTTCTTTTTAATAAATGAAGCACTTTTGGCCAAAAATCATGATGAGAAATGGAGGAGCATATTTCGTTACAGCCTGAATCAGCAAAACATGTGACATGGAGTATATGGTTGTGTTACAACCTCGCAAGAAAAAACATCAATAAACATCAAAATAGGTTATCCCATGTCAGCCACGATGAATGTTGATACATGCCATAGGGAAAAAACATATGAGAGATGGTCAATGGTCATCCCTAGACTTTTCGGGATTTCCTTCTATTGGGTAGATCGCCACTCGGAATTGGTCGTTTGACTGGCATAATACATGCACCTCAATTATCCTCACCCTCGTGCAGATGATTCAGATATGAGCACCAAAACTGGTTGGTGGTTTGGAACATGTTTTATTTTCCATAACATATGGAATAATCCTTCTCATTGACTTTCGTATTTTTCAGAGGGGTTGAAACCACCAACCAGGTATTGGAATTGGAATTCCAGGCTTACATCAAAAACACTTGGAACCAAGAACCTGGCCATCATGATGGTTGATGAGAAGAGTTTGGGTTTTAATGTTTATATTGTACATGACGTAGTGTATTACGTATGATTATATATATATGTATTATTAATGGATGTACTATAGGTATATCATACCCATCTATACCAAGCATATAAACTAGCCGTAATCCATGACATGGCTGAGGCTCAAGCAGCTGAGGCTTGCAGGGCCTTGTAAAATGGTGATCAACCAGGGAATTTTGGGGCACCTTATTTTCAAACTGTTTTCAGACACATCCACTACTGGTTGGTGGTTTGGAACATTTTTCATGTTTCCATATATTGGAAATAATCATCCCAACTGACTAATATTTTTCAGAGGGGTTGAAACCACCAACCAGATTAAGATTTCATTTGGGAGAATGTTAGTAAGGCGATAATAGACCAACTTTTTCTTTTGGGGGGTTGTGCCAGCCATTTATTGAAGGTGTTTTTGATGGAGAAACAAAGAGGTTCTAGTACTGGCATTTCAAACACTTATCCGGTGCATTCTTTCTCTTTGGGGAGAGAGCTTGGGTTATTCAGATCTCATGAATGGGTATAAGCAAGTTGATCAATGAACTTATGTAGGTTTTGTTTTGTGCACCCACAAGACAGATGGCATTTGCGAATGTTGGTGGGGAATTGGATGACATGTCAGAAAAGACAATTTTGGACCTAGACAACCGTGCTTGACATGATGGTGGCAGGGAATCAATATGTGCAAGCTATGTTCCAATTAATATATGATGACCTAGCTGTTGGCAAAAATACCCTAGGGTGATTTACAATAGCGGTTGGTTTGGAGGCAGCGGTGAAGGGAGTCATGGGTATCCAGCTTTTCCATACGTTTCCCATTACAGAGATGGGGAGCCAGTTGCAGCTACAATCAGAGTTTCCCGACCACATGATAGACCCAACCATAAATTTAATGAGATAATTAATAACTATGATCTCACTGACAATAAATAGTGCTTTTAATTTCATGAGATAATAGTGAGATTCATGATTTAATGATAAGAATGAAAAAATGGGACAGCATCGGAATAATTAATAGGTGTTTCTCCACTGCTCTCTTCCGCCCAGGACTGGGATGGCTATGGCCCAGCCTGGGATGGCTACGGGGCCGCTGTGAGGGCACTCAGCTGTTGTTTGATATGCAGATAGATAGATAGATGGATGGATGGAAAGATAGACAGATAGATAGACCGGTAGGTAGATAGATAGATAGATAGATAGGTAGGTAGGTAGATAGATAGATGGACTAGATATACTAGATATACTTTCAAATGCTGTAAGTATATGATAGATATATACAAATGATTTTGAATAAATCGTATGAGCGGCATTAATTTTGATTGATGAGGTTTCCCATTAGAAAACATATCAGTTACATGTGTTACATGACTTTGTTTCAATATAACATGGCCATACTTATCCGTTGAATTCCATTTCCCATTGCGAGGATTCAGAAGTGGAGGGTTTGTTTGGTGAGGCTTTGAATGGGCGTGTCCGAAAATGGGGTACCCCCCAATCCTATTAAAGCGGCCATCAATTAGGGGTAAATCTACCATTTTTGGGACAAACCCATAGATAGATAGATAGATAGATAGATAGATAGATTATATATATATATATTATATATATATTATATATATTATATATATTATATATTATATATATAGAGAGATATGTACAGTATATCATTACATCCTGGTAAATGCCCCAGTTACTAAACCACTCCCATCATTGGGTGATCCTCAGGACGAGGCTTCTCCAACGGAGGAACTTGAGCCCAAGTCCAAAGAGGACGGCGGGCCGGAGCCAAGAGACGTCCCTGGGAATGTTTCAAAGCAGGGGGGTTCATAGGAGTTATAAGTGGATAGATCACTATAACATATTGTCACCATTTATATACATATACATGGTATGACATAAACAAAATGGGGATGATAAATATCAGGGTTGCTCCACCAAATCAACGGTAAATTGTAGCCGCAAGGGGGTGTGAAATGGGTTATATTATCTCTTTAACTAGCCATTTAACACCCCCGTGTATCTGGGGTGTTGGGAGTAACCCTGAATTTGGTATCGTAGCCAAATATAGTACAATGACAATGACAATGGCACAATATAGCGATAAATATGTATTTTCATTTGAAAAGAAGAGAATGAATCAATAAATATCTAGAAGTATTATACTGCAGTTCAAATATGATTATATGGTATCCATCATTTTAATAACTATTCCATAAATTACAAAAAATGGTTGAATGATTTTTAGATATCAATACCATTTTACGGCGGTATTTTGTGGAAAATACAACCAGAAAACCAACTAATTAATTTAATTTGGGGCTGTCCAAAAAATGCGTATTTCCAATGTAATTTGGGATTGTCCAAAAATGGGACTGTAGATATATAGCACCAAATAAATAATGCGATATATTGCAAGTTTATGCAGTTTTAAAAGGAAACATGATGACAAACCATTGGATGGAATGGGATACCCAATTTCAGACAAACCCATGTAATTAGTAAAAGTAGAGTCATCACTGGGTCCCGGAGTGAAATTCATTTATGAAAGACATAGATAACAGAAATGGATGAAATCACCTTCCATGAATTTCCATCGAGGAACTGTTGGGGAACTTCATGATGAATGATGATGGATGGATGTTTTTTTGTGGATCGAAAGGGCGGTTTTCCTTGGTTTAGCAACTTATAGGATAGGATATATCGGATACACGGACCAACTGATGTACCCTCCGGTAATCAAACGTGGCTGGCTGGGAAATCCCGATCAAAATGGAAATTTCAATGGAAAAATCATGGAACCAAATGGTTGATTTTCCAGAACGCAATGTTTAATTCCCGGATGTTCTCCCACGCACATCCCCGTTTTTGTTGGTTAAATCCCTATGAATCACCAGAACATCCCATGAATTCCCATTAAATCCCTATTAAATCCCATTAAATCCCTATTAAATCCCATTAGATCACCAGAAAAGCCTATTGATTCCCATTGATCCTAGTATACTGATCCATGCATTGTTTTGCAAGGCAGATGTGACTGATGCTGTCGACAAGCTGCCGGACCCGGGGGGGCGAGGATCTTGCTGATGCAGATTGGGTGCTTTACTCAGTTTCAAAGGCGATAAAACCTATAGTGAATGACTGGCAAAACCCACTATATATTATGACTTTGATATCTAGATATACATATTACAATACATATTATATATATATATATTATACATACACACGTAATTTGTGAATTTGTATATATACATATATGATATAGATACACAATGATTCACATGCATACATATATATATATATATTATACATCTGAAATTTCATATCAAGTTTCTGAAGCGGGTTCACCTGGTTACGAGCCCAGAACTTCCTGGGGATGGCATCCCAATGTCTCGGAAACAGGGGCAGCTATAAACTGGATAATTTACCATGACCAGTTGAGCCATTAGAGATACCTTGGGTGATTGGTTAAATTATAGGGAATTATTCTACCTGGGTTATAGCTCATAGGGAAACCGCGGGAAACCTATCAACCAAGTAGTCGAATGAGATGGCTCAGCTCGGAGACTTTCTAACCAAGGGTACCACTTCCCAACTGGGACGCATTTGAAAGTAAATCTCTCCAAGACTTGGATGAAAACATGACGAACATGTAGTTGTGGTGTTCACCAGTGGTCGCGGGCATCTTTGGGTGAAATGGCCCAAATTTTGCCCACACCCATTGTGAGTATTTCATACTGTCCCAACAAGGGAAACCCAGAAATTGGGCAACCAAAAGTCTCCAAAATCTCAGAAAATCTCCAGACTCATGGGATTTTCATTGGACTTTCACGGGATTTTCTAGGTCTTAAATCTTCTTTCCCCATCTCGGGAGTTGCTGCCAGGAGGCTGCTGAATCGGTTCCAGAGCCAAGGACCTTGTGACATTCCCGTAGAAGTCACAACGGTTTTCATAGAGATGAGCAAGAAAAGGAATGAAAAAAATGTATATAAACAAACCATGATACCCAGCTGCCAAAACTGTTTATTTGTTTTGTTTGTTTTCTTTGCAGTCATTTGGTGAGTCAAGTGCAGGTATGTCGCTGTGTTGCACATGTTTTCGCGGTGCCAGGCAGGATCAAAAACACATCTTCATTACCAGCCTCTTGAATGAAATTCCGCACTGCACTGCGACCTGAGCACTGCGACCTTAGCACCATGTTTCTCAAATATTTATGTCACATAGAACTTCAGATATTAAACAAACACGCTTAATGATGATAATACTCGTAGCTGCTTTCATAGCTGATGAGTATGGTAACTGTAATCATCCATAAGCTTATGGCAAGCGACCATGGGTTCCTGGAGGGATGAACAAATCCTGAGTACTTGTTGTACTGGTATGTAGTACACAAATAGTAACCTAATGATATGTGCAATTTTAACGACCTCATGTCGCGACGGATTGTAAACACCACATTGCCACAACTGATGGCCCACTTACTTCCATTGTTTGCGGGTTGGGATTGAAGCATTTACATGCATTTACAACATCTATTCAACATCCATTCTGGTCAAGCTTCTTCAACCCTGGATTTTGAACTTTTCCATTTTTGTTCTGCGCCTTATGGTCGCCGACGGAAGCCTGGAATGATGGGTGAATGTATAGGGAACCTTGCTCAGGTCAGTGAATTAGAATTATTATTATTACTATTATTATTACTATTATTATTATTATTAGAATTATATATATATATATATCATTTATAGAATTTGCTCAGATGACGATGATATTTCATATTATTTCATATTATTTCATCCATGTCATCCTACATGAATCCCTCCCTCATTCTACCCAGTTGCTCAGTTGCTCAGTATCAATCGCACCCGGATTGGAGCCATGGAACTCATTGAGGTCAGCCCGGAACTGGTAAGACCACACTGATTCACAAGCTTCTGCAGAAGCTCACTGAGGACAAGGGTGTGGCTTTTTCAGGGTGGATATCCCAAAGAAATTGGCAACTTGGATGTTTTCATGAAAAACTTTGTGTTTTTTCCCTCACCAGAACGTGAATTTCACATGATTGTTCCATAGAAACTGGATATGTGAGTGGTTGTACTGACGAGTTAAGCTGGCAAAGGGAAATATTTATGTTTGAGAGATACATCATCTACAAACGGACCATTTTTCATTTCCAACTTGAATCAACAGCGGGTAGATGATGTTGGAGCGTTGTTGTTTTCAACCACAAGCCACACCTTCAAAGGATGACACGAAAGGACGTGAGCGTTTCCAGGCTTATCGGCTCATCCATTCAGGATCTGTGTCCTGTGGCTTCATGGATTGATCGTGTGTCCTGGGAACCCAGGAAGATGGTGAAGGTGGAGTTGACATTTTTGGTTCCAAGCTCAGTGGGAGAGATGGTAAACAGCCATGGAAAGCCCATCGGTTTTATAAAATCACGATTTTCCAGCCAGAACCAGCCAGGATCGTTCAAACAACGGAGGGTGGAATGGTCAGTTCCTATCATTCTGGCTCGGTTGATTGGAGGAACATATTCCCGGAGACTCGTTTTGGGTCTTTACTATGAATTTTGGGGATGTGCCTGTTTTTGTGCAGAACACGTTTTCTAAGCAGATTCCGGGACCTTCAGTTGTCATTGGTTTTTCCATTGCTGTTCCATTCATTTTTTCACACATGTCCTATCCGTTTTCCTTTCCTTTCCGATCAGCAGTGGTTAACTTTTCCAGTCTTCCAGGATTCATATTTACCTATATTTACTCACATTACGTGGAAAACTACGATATCCATCCATATCCCACTCTCATGATTGACACATGGGTTTGCTTGAAAATAGGATAACAAAAACAAAAACAAAACATCAGTAAATCATCATGTTCCCCTGTTGAAACAGGTATCTTGGGGGTATACCTCATTTTCAGACACATCACATCCCTATTGTCACCGTAAATGGCTAGTTCAAACAGTTTAAACATGTTTAAACCATCAAAATGTGAGTGGTTTATGATTACTTTGCGAACATTCATATATGGTTGGTTATATATTCCAGTATGAAATCCCATTAATCCCATTATGGGTGGTTTATGACATTGCTCTACTAACGTCTGAGGCTTCTACACCGAGGAGGTCAAAGATCCGGAGCAACCTGGTGGAGTCAATGAAACATACACGGCTCAGTTGAAGAATATATGGGGGTGATAGAAAATGATGGAGAATAGTGGTTCATAGTGGCTAATCATGGTTGATAATGGTTAATAATGGATCTTTTTATGGGCTGTCACTTGAGTCAGTTATCAACAGTCAATCCTTGCCACAGATTTCAGAATGACTGATGTATGATGGCATTTTAACCATCAATGGGGAGTGTACCACCAGAATCTCCAGCAAAAATCGATCATTCTAGAGCAGCAATACATCGGCTGACTATAGGTACGCATGGCTGAAATCGTTGGGTACCCAAAATGTTCTAGCAAAAAACAATTGTCCAGGCATGTCCAATCTGTGAATCCTCTAATTATGTAAGCCTTAAATCTGCAACCCACCCCAATATGACTTCATTATCTTGGTTTCCTTGAGGCTGCCGTCAACTGAGGAATCCCAAGCAGAGACTGGGCTTTGATGTGGTCCGAGTCGGCGCGAAGCTGAGTTGTCTCTTGAATAGGCCATATATATGTATTATATATACATATTTTATTTATCTACACTATATTACTATATATTGCATATAATATAATTCTGTAAGTCCGCATATTTAAGTTGCTTCAGATTATTCTGCCCACATATGACCCACAACAGAATTGACAACCAGTTTGCTTCCTTCAATACTTTGGAGATCTTGCCATATGCACGTGGCACATGGTTTGCTTCAGCTTGGTATTAGCTCCACAGGTAGTCCTTGATAGTGGGTACTGCAAGTCGGTCATGCAAGACCCATGTGCAGTATTGAACCATCCCACCTTGCAGCTTCAACCCAATGAATGTCATTGGTGGATTTCCGATATGTATATATAAATATAGCCATCCACACTATTTCCAACTTAGTATCATTCAATATGCCGGAAAATAATATGTGTACTGACTCCTTATTATGTGTTATGTATTATTTATGCTGTATTATCTATGATATGTTATGTATCATTATTTACTATGATTGATCATTACTATTGTTGTATAGTTATTGTATGTTATTGTTAGTTGTTTAAGATTTAGACACTATTGTATTGTTATTGCTGTTATTCTTGTTTGCTTCAACCATCCCAACAGATCCAAAATCTTCCCAGGCGAAGTGGAGGAAGGGGCTCCAAAGCGAGCAGTCCTGGCGCGCGTCGGACAGGCCTGGACGCATGATTTTCCCATTTGTTTTCCATGATGGTCCCATAGTGTTCCGTCATTGTCATGAATTTCCCTCATAGTTTCTCCATAAAAGAATATGAAAAAGGCAATGTTGGGATAGTTTGGGAGTATGCTCTATTTTCAGACACGTGCATGATGGCTCATATCATATGACCATCCCGGTGAGGTCGATGGAATAGAGAGACGAGCCACATCCTGCCACCAAAAGTGATGGCCCAGAAGTAGGAACACCTTTGGCCCAAGGCCGAACAAGTTAGGTTGATGAGTTTCCATGATCAGTATGTGTATGTATATGTCGTATCATTGTGTGCACATGTAGAGTGTCTGTACATATAAGATTATAAGTATGTATACATACATACATACATACATACATACATACAAACATACATACATACAAACATACATACATACATACATACATACATACATGTGATATTATAAAATATTTATATATCCATATCATATCGTATCATATCATATCATATCATATCAAATCATATATCATATCATATCATATCATATCATATCATATATCATATCATATGTCATATCATATCATATCATTTCATATCACATATATTTATATTATCATATAACATAAATTGATATTATCATATCACATATATTTATATTATCATATCACATATATATTTATATATTATCATATCACATATATTTATATTATCATAAAACATAAATTGATATTATCATATCACATATATTTATATTATCATATCACATATATATTTATATATTATCATATCACATATATTTATATAATCATATTTTTTATAGATCATGAACGTGTATGCATGTATACACTGATACTCGCCTCGAGGCGCTGCCGAAGGTGGGAAAATACACCGTGGACGTCGCAGCATTTGAGGCGTCGTCGCGTCGCGGACTCGGTGATGTTGATGTGTGGATGGAGATCATCGGATATGTGTGTATGATATGGTATGATTTTATTAGACTCTATTGTACATCTCTGTATATACTCTATCTCTATTGTAGAATGACATCTACTTGTAGTTGCTTTGTATGAGTTTGGATGTTTTCTAATTATTTGATTTTATTGGATTATTGTGCATGAGTATACTTGCCGGTGCATGAGAACAGATGCTGATGCATGGGATACACACATATATTATATGCTGCAAAAATAAGTATAATATAAGGCAATGTGCATGTATGCATGGGCATATATATATATGTGTGTATATATAATGTATACACACTGTATATTTACGTAAACTTCTCCAACCCCACGAACTGTCGACATCCCCGTCATCACCAATCATGGAGAGCAAACCCACAGGGTAAAATGCCAGCAGCGGATGACATGATGAGCAGTTGATAGTTCCAAGAGGTCGGACCACGCATGATGACGCAGTATTTTTTTTTCTCAAGATATGATCATATACTATGTACAGTATTCTATGTATTAGATGTAATAGTATTCATAACACACATATGTAAGGATCGTGTTGTTTTTGTTGTCGTCGTCGTCGTCGTTGTCGTCGTCGTCGTCATATTTCATCGGCTTCCTGTGTTTTTTTCTGATTGGGTGACTGTGGTTTTCCCTTCGTACTCGGAAGATGGGGACTCCTTTGATCAATTCATATCCAGAGTGGACACGGCATACTGGGCTGTATCATATCACTGGTATGAACCAAGATTGAGGTGCTGCCAACCCAGATTTTTGGGTCAGTGCTAGTATTGAGTCAGATCCATTTGTATCCTTTTTTCGGGGTTGCATCCTTGTGTTTAATTGGTAATGACTACCGCAGCGTTCAGACAAGGCCAGTTACACATTTGTCATGTCGTTGATCACCTCTTTGTGATGAGTACTGCATGGGTCAGTCTGCTATCATCATGTTCCCATTAAATCGTTCAAAACACAACTACTGTGGCGGTATACCCCATTTTCATAGACACAAATATCATGTGGTCAGCTAAATATCCCATGATATCGCCGTAAAATTGTTGTTTTCCTTTTTTATATACACGGATTTGTTGGTTAAATTTCTTGAATCCTTAAGTCATTTTTATGATGCTTGAATCCCACCATATCCCGTATACTTTTTGGTGGTCAACTCGCCAGCTTTCCAAACATTCCAAAACCGTTTGTATAAGTATAGAGTATATCCCTACCCTCTGGTTATGACCAACATAGCCATGGAAAGATCCACCATTTTTAAGTTCGGTAAACCATCTATTTCTATGGGCCATCTATACCATGGCTATGTTAAATAACCAAACGGTATTATATATAAGTATCACTAGAGTACCATTTCTCCCATTTGAAAGCCATCTAAAAAAGTACCACAGTACGATATTCCCGTTTAAAACCCATCGAATGGGCGGCTTCGGCAGGCCTTCGCACTTCCTGCCCTGGAACCTCCAAAGGAGGACACAGTTTACCAACTTTTACCAGCAAGTTGCCAGGTGGTGAAGGGAGAGATGGACAAAAAGTACACATCTGGTTGGCGGTTTGGAACATTTTTTTCCATAATATATGGGATACTCCTTCCCATTGACTAATATTTTTCAGAGGGGTTGAAACCACCAACCAGATATGGGATTTAACGGGATTCAATGTTTTTTTTTCAATAAAATAGTGATTTGTAGTGGTGAATCATTGATGACAGCGGATATTTTATGAAGATTTAATGGAATGTCACCCTTTGGTAATCACTGATACTCATGGGGGATTGAAACAAAGACTTACATAATCACACCACCTATTAGTACAAATTGATACAAATTGTAGAATCATAACCACCTATAAGCCTATATTATATGTATCAATGTATAACTAGCAATTTGTGTATTCATCACACCAGAAGTTGGAGGAGATCCCGCTGCCTTCGCAGCCGCGACTCTATCGGCCGCTGGAAGAAGCAGTGGAAGAGAAGGTCAGCAGAACTTGGAGCGGAAAAAACTGGGAGATTTCCATGGAGATTTCGGAAAGAAACCATGAGAATCTATGGAGATTCACCATGGGAATCTATGGGAATCTATGGGAATCTATGGGAATCTATGGGAATCTATGGGAATCATGAATATCATGATCTTTTGGGAATATGTCTACTTGAACCAACAAAAATAACGGTGATCCGCTGTGGTTTTTTCATTTAACCACGACTAATGCAACTAGTCGATATTGAATAAATATCAAATATCATAATGAGAAGTATCGATAGCAATATTATGTCAACTACTGTACCTTGGATTTGCTGATGATTTTAGTTTTACCGATGTTAAATCCAATACTTGGGGAATCTATAGGTAATACTATTATATAGTTTGTTTGTTGATGGGGTGTTCTTAGGCAAATCCAAGTAATATGTGGATATAATAATGAATGTGATTTAATTTCATGGGGCAAGCAATACACATTGTTGATATTTGTTGATGATTATTGACACTTTATGGAGGCAGCACGGGATGTAATGGAATCTTATTGGGATATGATGGGATATATACATATGATGGTTAATCTAAAGGTCCTTGTAAGGAGTTTTAATTGCGAAAGCCGTGCGTGTTATGTTGGAAACCCTCGCGAAAGTTTTTTTTTCGAGTTCGCGAAAGTAACAATTTATTTCGCGAAAGTTTCGCGAAAGTTGGGTATTATAATCATTATATGTAAAGGGCTGCCACCCACTGCCGCCCTGGGTCCGGCAGGAGAAGGGCACCAGAGAATGCGAGTAGCAGTAGCCAAGTTTCCAAAAGTGAGGCTTTGCGAGAGCCAAACACCAAGGCCCCTGGTCTTCGCTTTTCCTTCAGTGCACCCCCTGCTGATGGCCGGGGTCTGTGAATAGGGATATTTTCGCGAAAGTTCCGCGAAAGTTATGCGAAAGAGCGGGCGAAAGTCAAAGTGCATGTTGAAGGGGGTGGGCCAGTAAACTTTGCAAAAAAAAATCTGTCCTGAGAAGGGATTCCGTGATGCTAGCTGCATGTTTAAAAGGCTACCAAGAAGTGATCCGTGATTCTCTGGCGTAATTTGGCAGGTGGTGAACGAATCTTCATAAGAGGTGTTTTTGGCCAACATGGGCCCCGCGAAAGATAAACATGGAGTTCGCGAAAGTTTCGCGAAAGTAAAATTTTTATCCGCGAAGAATGGCCGTTCCGGGATAAAGGCATTTTGATCAACAACCATATATAACCATCCATAACCCACCAACCAGTTTAATTTGCTATGGGGATATAATCAACCTGATTTCACCAACCAGCTAAATCGAATTATTTTGAATTGTGATATACTGCGCAAACCAGCGGATAAAAGTCACCAAACCATGGGTATATAAACGGGACGTATGGAAACAAATCATCAGCCAACTATTTTAGTAGAATTCAAGCGAATAATTCAAGGATAGTAAGACTTGGGAATATGGTGGTTGGGAATCTTAGTTGGCTGACTCATATATCCCAATGAATTCGTATATCACAACTGGGAGAGTCAACCAATAGAATGGGGATATGATCAGCCAACCATGAAACAAAACATTAAAGCATTGTAAGATTTGTGTTTTTGGTTAATAATCTAATATCGCTTACAGTATTGATTGCATCGGTCGGTGCTACGGCCATGGGTCAAAACCAAACGATACGCTGGTGAACATTAAATCGCTGGTAAATGGATGGTCATCCCCTAAACAAATGTTGTATTACACGGCTTGATTTTACATGTTCAAAACAACTTAATCATTAATCAGCAACATCTTAACTGCAGGATTTTAACTGATTCCTAATGCTTATCCCAACAAATGGGATGATGAGCACAAATGAGCCGTTAAAAATACCCTAATTGATTATGTTGATTGATTTTTATAGGGAGTTATACTACCTGGGTTATTGGGGATTATGACAACCATATTACTGTAGGGAAACCTATCTATAATACCAACTAGTAATTATAATGAGATGGGATACATAGGGGTATTTCCAAGGGCTCAATTCTGGACTTTCATATTATTTAAGGATGGGTTGAAACAACCAACCAGCGAAGGACTTGTTTTTGGCCCATTTCTTCCAGCACGAGACGTCTTCCAATGTTGAAGAACGGTTGAAACGTGCCCGGCAAGAACTAACCATGAACGGGGAACAGCAAAACGAACCATGGTGAAATGCTGTGGATTCCTGGGATGGTTGGAGTACATCAACATACCACAGCGATGTATCTATGCTTCGGTCATCAAACTTGACAATGAAGAATCCTCTCATCTAAAGATGAGATTAATTCTGAATGATGGGCCACGGGGATTTCTTGTTCCAAAGTATAACTAGTTCCCTCGCCATTTGTTGACTCAGATCCCCATTGTTTGATGGCTAAATCCAGTTTGATATTTGGTTACAGTGTCATGTTTCTAAATCCCCACAATTGAAGTTTGATGCTTAGATAGGGTTTTGAAAGGTCAAATACCTGTAACTTCTAATGTTTGAAAGGTTACTGTAAATCCCATTAAATCTTACATTTTTATACATGTTTGACGCTGAAATCCCCTGAAATTTGCATATTTTGGATGGTCACATCCCTCTTAAAAAGCCGCAAGCCGTTCCCGAAAAGGGACCGATGCAGGTGGTGAGTCTCCTCTATGAGCCCGGCGATGACGAGGCTTATGGGGAGCCATTATAGATATAAACCAACTGGAAAAAAAGGGCTGGGCATAACCAACCATAGTCTAAAGTGGAAGTGTCAACAAATGCTGGGAATTTCATCATCAACTTAAGATCTTAAGTAGGATTCAAGTACGGATTGATTATGGTTTTTCATTTTTTTCATGGGGATATCTTTCATGTTTTTTTTTGTGGGATTGGATAGGATCCCTGGAGCTGAAAAAGAGTTGATTTTTGACCTACCTACCCGTGGGATACGCCACCATGTATATACTTCCCAGAAAAATAGTGCTGTATTTGCAATAATGTGGTCAAGCCAAAAATTCCCAACTACAATTTGGGGATGGTGTTTTGGCATTTGGCTTACATACGGTAGGTCTACCACAGCTATTCACGGTGTGTTTTTTTGGTTGTTGTGAAACATCATGAGAGAGGAGAATCGCGATTAGTTCAACGCTAAGTGGTCGTAGAAATCGCTATGAACACCCACTGAACTGAAGGAATTCAGTGGGTTGTATCCATTGTTACCATCTGGTTATTTAACATAGCCATGGAAAATCACCATTTTTAATAGGTACACCATCTATAAATGGGCCATTTTCCATGGCTATGTTAAATAACCAGAGGGTATACAACCATTCATATCACTAGTATCATCAGTATCACTAATGTCACTCATATCCTTATATAGTATGAAACAGTATGATTACTGACACTTCTGTCATTCATTCGACCAGTTGCTACAGTACCTCTGCCAGAAATACTGTAAACCCCTTCAATTGGCATCAAGAAAGGTTTATCGATATCTTTCATCAATATGTTATAGTATCACTAAACAGCCCGTAATAACCAGAATTTCTCCCACAACTTTTAGTGGCGAATCCCCAAGCGAGCGAGAACCCGTCACAGGAAGGTGCCAACAGCCGAATTCGCCTAGAGTTTGGAGAGGTCGCTGGGGTTGGATTTATCCATGACGAATGGTGGGTTAATCCAATAATATATGGATATATATATATATGGAAACTAGCTTGACTAATTCCACTAAAACAAGAATGAGTGAAGCTTGATGGGGCAGTTTACTTTCTGTAATGCTTGATGGGGCTAACCAGCAAACATGAATCAAGTGTTTGCAGGATAAGATTGGCCATGTAGGGGGTCAGTGGTTAGTATACCTCCAAGAAACGGTTGCTTGATAATTTGGAAAATCCAGAAATGATATGCCATCGCATCGGAATTCGAAGCATCAACTAGTGGGATAGTAGTAGCCGTTGTTGTATCTGTTTGTCTTATGGGATGAGGTGGGATTGTCCAACCAAAACGATGGTAAACCTGGAAACCGAAGCCCAAAACCATCCCGATTGGTTCGGTTTTTGGCAGTGGGGGTCCCGTGGTCCCAAGAAATGACACAGACCCACATAGTGAGCATTCAATCACTGGGTAGGAGTATTATTTGAGCTAAGCCAGTCGTATGATGATGAACACATTGTTCGCGATTCCAAATTGGTTCACTTCTTCTTGATGCTGATGCTGCTGCCGCTGATGATGATGATGATGATGACGACGACGACGACGATGAGGATGATGGCGATGGCGATGACGATGGCGATGGTGACGGTGAGTGCGAGTCAAAGGTTCAAGTTACCAAAACCCGCTTATGTTGCATGAGTTTGGTTGTTCCTGCAGGACAGAACCATACATTGTCCAATCACAAGGTTCATCATGTTGAGCCACACACGGTGTGCCTTTCTACACCTAAACAACGCCTGATACCCATCCCTGAAAGGAATAAGGCCCTTGAAGATCATTTCCTTTGCATCATGTGGCAATGAGTCAGTTCACCCTAGTCCCCTTCAACCCCAATATAGCTGGGATTTATTGATGTTCAGGAGCTGAACGTCCCACCTTCAAGTTTGCGGGAGGTCAGACGGACCGAGGGTATATACGGTATGGGACTGGGGTGAAAACAATGGGTATAACTACTGTGGTATAAATATGATTGTTCCTGATGGTCCTGCTTCAAATTGACTGATGCTGTGAAACAGAAAAGGTTTTTCACGGCTCTATGGGAAACAAACACAGAAACTTGGAGACTTTTCTGGGTGTTTCGTTGCCCGGGGTTGATCTCCAGTTGTCACTAATGCATGTGATCGGATGTAAATCAAAGTAGTGCCAGCGTTTGGATTTTTCCTGGTGTCAAACAAGTCAACGTCAAATTGCAACTAGCTGAGATGCAAAGGAACATAGGAACTTTTCAGATTTTTGTGGGTGAATCAAAGACACTCGTCCTTGCTTGCAGTCACAGATTGAACTTGTTGTTGTACTCTGTTGTTTGTGTTGTTTTGAACTTGCCACTGTGCTTTTCGGGGGAAAGCAGAGTTCAGATTTGTCAGACGCCTGTGAAGTTTGGACAGAATGTCATCAAGTTCCACAGGCTAATTGTCATCTTCACAGTTTTTTTCCAAGTTCAACACGTATAGCACCACTGCCCAATTCCAAGTGGGTTTACCACACTGGTTGACAGCAGGAGTTTGTTGATTTGCCCCATTTTTCAGATGGTTTTTGACGTTGGCGTTGGATCCTGCAGGTACCAACCGGATGGAAACATCCAGATGAGGAGCTGGGTCCTATTGGGACCATCCGAAGTGTATGGTTTTGCTTCGTCCAAAAACCATGGGTTTACCCTCTAGTTAAAGGAAATTTTGCCATAGAAATAGATGGTTTACCGTTCTTAAACATGGTGGATCTTTCCATGGCGAACTGTGAATGTCATAACCAGATGGTATCATGGCGGGCAAATCCAGCAATACTTCGATTTTCATCGCCAGGAGGAAGAACCAGTCCCTCGACTCTGCGTGGTTGATGAGGCCCAGGGTTACTGTGCTGGTGATGTGGATGGCATATTGATATGTGCAGTAAATGTGTATGTATAATATAATATAATATAATATAATATACTATAATATAATATAATATAATAACATAGACCCGGGCAAGCCGGCGGCGGAAGTTTCCCAAACATAAATGACCTATAGTTCAAAGACACCCTGTCCCGACCGTGTCCTTCCCTCGACACTCCACACCTCACCCGCAGGGCGTGGCTGCAACTCTTCGCACTTCACACTCCACACTTCACTCACACTTCACACTTCACAGTCCACACTTCACACTTCTCACTGCTTCCTTCACACTCCAAACCTCACACTTCACACTTCACACTTCACACTGCGCTCTTCACAAAAAAAAAAAAAAAACCTTCACAGTCCACACTTCACACTTCTCACTTCACACTTCTCACTGCTCACTGCTTCCTTCACACTCCAAACTTCACACTTCTCACTTCGCACTTCACACTCCACACTTCACAGTCCACACTTCACACTTCTCACTTCTCACTGCTTCCTTCCCACTCCAAACTTCACACTCTTCACACTTCACGCTGCGCTCTTCGCACTCCACACTTCACAGTCCACACTTCACACTTCTCACTTCACACTTCTCACTTCTCACTGCTTCCTTCACACTCCAAACTTCACACTTCTCACTTCGCACTTCTCACTTCGCACTTCACACTCCACACTTCACTCACACTTCACACTTCACAGTCCACACTTCACACTTCTCACTGCTTCCTTCACACTCCAAACCTCACACTTCACCCTTCACACTTCACACTGCGCTCTTCGCACTCCACACTGCACAGTCCACACTTCACACTTCTCACTTCTCACTGCTTCCTTCACACTCCAAACTTCACACTTCTCACTTCGCACTTCACACTCCGCACTTCACAGTCCACACTTCACACTTCTCACTTCTCACTGCTTCCTTCCCACTCCAAACTTCACACTCCAAACTTCACACTTCTCACTTCGCACTTCACACTTCTCATTGCTTCCTTCACACTCCAAACTTCACACTTCTCACTTCGCACTTCACACTCCACACTTCACAGTCCACACTTCACACTTCTCACTTCTCACTGCTGCCTTCACACTCCAAACCTCACACTTCACACTCACTCTTCGCACTCCAAACTTAAACTTCACACTCCACACTTCACACTTCTCACTTCCCACTGCTTCCTTCACACTGTACACTTCACACTGCACTCTTCACCCTCCACACTTCACACTGCACTCTTTGCACTCCAAACTTCACACTCCACACTTCACAGTCCACACTTCACACTTCTCACTTCTCACTGCTTCCTTCACACTCCAAACTTCACACTTCACACTTCACACTTCACACTGCACTCTTCACGCCACACATTTCACACTACACTCTTCACACTCCACAGTTCATCTCATCTGAGCTCTTCTCACCTTATCCCAGCTCATCTCTTCTCATTTCGTCCCTTCTCATATGTCATCTATTAAGCTTTCATTAATCAATTCCCAGCACTACTACTAATCACTGTCGAACCCTTGATGCACCTACTCCAATACGATTTACGAAGTCCAGTTGCAAAAGAATATAGTATTGCGCATGCAGCCGCGGCACCAAGCAACCTTGACGCAGCCATTACAATGCGATCTGCAGAGACTGAGTTGCAAAACACAATAGAACTACGCACAACGGCGTCGGAAATTGTAGCTCCAAAACCGGATCTCGACGCCAGAGCGAAAAAAAGACGATTTTGAAGCACTTTCTAAAAGGATTTTTAGAAGGAAAATCACTAGCGCCAAAATGGAGAAAATCTGCTGACAAATCACTGTCGCAGCCTTCATGCAGCCACTCCAATACGATTTACGAAGTCCAGCCGCAAAAGACAATAGTATTACGCATGCAGCCGAAGCAGGAAGCAACCTTGACGCAGCCATTACAATGCGATCTGCAGAGACTGAGTTGCAAAGCACAATAGAACTACGCGCAACGGCGTCGGAAATTGTAGCTCCAAAACCGGATCTCGACGCCAGAGCGAAAAAAAAACGATTTTGAAGCACTTTTTAAAAGGATTTTTAGAAGGAAAATCATTAGCGCCAAAATGGAGAAAATCTGCTGACAAATCACTGTCGCAGCCTTCATGCAGCCACTCCAATACGATTTACGAGATCCAGCTGCAAAAGACAATAGTATTACAAATGCAGCCACAGCACGAAGCAACCTTGACGCAGCCATTACAATGCGATCTGCAGAGACTGAGTTGCAAAACACAATAGAACTACGCGCAACGGCGCAACGGCGTCGGAAATTGTAGCTCCAAAACCGGATCTCGACGCCAGAGCGAAAAAAAGACGATTTTGAAGCACTTTTTAAAAGGATTTTTAGAAGGAAAATCACTAGCGCCAAAATGGAGAAAATCTGCTGACAAATCACTGTGGCAGCCTTCATGCAGCCTTCATGCAGCCACTCCAATACGATTTACGAAGTCCAGCTGCAAAAGACAATAGTATTACCAATGCAGCCACAGCACGAAGGAACCTTGACGCAACCATTTACAGGGAGGGAACGATCCTAGACTTGCAAATCACAATGGAATTCCATCGGCAACTCATCCACCAGCACCACTTGCAATCCCATTTAAAGTGAGGGAACGATCCTAGAGTTGCAAATCACAATGGAATTCCATCGGCAACTCATCCACCAGCGCCACTTGCAATCCCATTTACATTGCGGGAACGATCCTACAGTTGCAAATCACAATGGAATTCTGTCGACCGCACATAGACGAAACACAGTTGAAACCCCATTTACAATGCGGAACCGATCCGAGCATGATCCGAGACCGATCCGAACATGATCCGAACATGATCCGACCACACACGAGACCGTCTCGCACCCGTCGCACAGCAGAGGTAGATCATCGAAGTTCGTGGACAGACACACTTTGTATGGAAAAACATAGGGTTTCGTGCATCTGCTATCTCTCAAAAACGCATTTCGTGCGAGACTTCCTTCAAAACTCCATCGGCAACTCATCGGGCAGCACCACTTGCAATCCCATTTGCATTGCGGGAACAATCCTA
>CAMXCT020000226.1:54327-124880 GCA_947184155.2 Cladocopium goreaui | reverse complement strand
GTTTCTTTGCTAACTCTTTCCCTCACTAACTCTTTCTTTGACTAACTCTTTGTTTGACTAACTCTTTCTTTGACTAACTCTTTCCCTGACTAACTCTTTCTTTGACTAACTGTTTCTTTGCTAACTCTTTCCATCACTAGCTCTTTCTTTGACTAACTCTTTGTTTGACTAACTCTTTCTTTGACTAACTCTTTCTTTGACCAACTCTTTCTTTGACTAACTCTTTCCCTGACTAACTGTTTCTTTGACTAACTCTTTCTTTGACTCACTCTTTCCCTGACTAACTGTTTCTTTGACTAACTCTTTGTTTGACTAACTCTTTCCCTCACTAACTCTTTCTTTGACTAACGCTTTCCCTGACTAACTGTTTCTTTGACTAACTCTTTCTTTGACTAACTCTTTCTTTAACTAACTCTTTCCCTGACTAACTGTTTCTTTGACTAACTGTTTCTTTGCTAACTCTTTCTTTGACTAACTCTTTCTTTGACTAACTGTTTCTTTGACTAACTCTTTCTTTGACCAACTCTTTCTTTGACTAACTCTTTCCCTGACTAACTCTTTCTTTGACTAACTCTTTCTTTGACTAACTGTTTCTTTGCTAACTCTTTCCCTCACTAACTCTTTCTTTGACTAACTCTTTCCCTGACATTCTAAAAGTAAGTAACACGGAAGTTTCTCCCCCTAAACTTCCTTTGATAATATAATATAATATAATATAATTTATTTTAATATAATATAATATAATACAATATATAATATATATAATATAATATAATAGAATATAATATAATGTAATATTATATAATATAATTATATAATATAATGTAATATAATATAATATAATGTAATATAATATAATATAATGTAATATAATATAATATAATATAATGTAATATAATATAATATAATGTAATATAATATAATATAATATGATGTAATATAATATAATATAATATAATGTAATATAATATAATGTAATATAACATAATATAATATAATATAATGTAATATAATATAATGTAATATAATATAATATAATATAATACAATATAATATATATATAATATAATATAATATATATAATATAATATAATATAATATAATATCATATAATATAATATAATATAATGTAAAATCATATAATATAATATAATATAATAGAATATAATACAATACAATATATAATATATATATATATACATATACGTATATACGTATATACGTGTATATATATATATGTGTGTGTACTGTATCATAGTATATATTGTATATTATATGTTGTATGTATACACACATGTTGGTTTGTTGTTGATATTTGCTGATGCTGTTGTTTATCTTGTGAGATCATTAACTGGGGAACTACGCGGAGACATGTTTGAAAACCTTCAGATCTTGGGGTCACCCTGAACCAAGTGAGCACCACACAGCGCCCACAAGATGGGGATGGTCTGGGATGGATGACAGTAGATCGGCTCAACAGAAATGGCATGGTTTCAGATCTTAAATGACCAGAAAATGATGCACATATATGCACATATGGGGATTATATCGGCCCGAAGCTTGGTACAATCCATTATTGGTCGCAACACCCATTTCTCCTTGAACTTGAATCCGCCAGTGCTCCCAATCATCACCTTCAATGACATCTGGTAATCAACCATGGCCTGTTGGAAAATCAGCCAATTTCGATGATTTTCCCATTGAAAGCTCCATCGGGCCATGGCGGGATTTGCCGGCTCAGGTGGGCAAGATGGGTTTGCTGTCTGTCCAATTTCCCAAGACCTTGTCCCGAGTTTTAAACACGGCCCGGCAGCTCAATCGCCGGGCCGCCGGGCCTGGGGCCATGCATGACTGGATATGTACCCCAGAAATGGATGCTTTAGAATGGAAAATCCATTTATAAATGGATGATTTGGGGGTAGCCCTATTTTAGGAAACCCTGTTAACTTTCGTAATTCATGGGGGGTGCTTGTATTTAAGGTCGGGGGGTTGTGCATAAGGCTAGGTAGTGTTGACGGTCATTGAAATTGGTATGGGGGCTACACCGACCTTGATAACGAAGTTGAACACGAGATAAAGATCACAATTAACCCCACTGGGCAATGCTTGCCAGCTTGCCCATGTAGAACTTATGGTCTGATCGTTGTATTGATTTATATTTGGTACATGTTCCCATGTTCAGTAAGACGCTGTCTCCCAGCTTGTTTTTTGTTCCTGTAGGCCCTGGGCGTGTCTCGCATTTGTTGATTCTCATCCAGTTGAAGTCCCACAAATCTTATTATGTGCACGGTGCCCCACAGCACAAAAATGTGAGAGGCCAAGTCGATCTTACAAAAACAAACCATCAATTTGTATGATTTTTCCAACTAAAAAATCAATCATTGAATTAAAATTGGACAGCTGTGAAAATCTAGTTGTGGAAGGTGGCGGGGTTGTCTTTCAGGTTTGCCCCCGAAATAAGGTGCATGCAGTATGCAAAATTCATAAGATCAAATGTAGGGGATTCTTGGCAGAAGAGAGGGTTGCGAAGACAGGGTTGCGCAATTAATTTCGGGACGCGGCCAAGAGTTCAGTTAATTTTTTTCATTTGTTTCTTCTATTTTATTTCAGTACAGTTTTACTTTCTTTTTTTGCAGCCAGAATCCTGTGCCTTGCCGGCTGCTCACAAAAGGTAGTCTTTAACAAAGGCCCGCCGCAGGCGACATTTTTGAGCATAGGATCGTCGCCCAGGAAGCATTAATTCCATCAATCTGAAAGCAATGAAAAAACAAACAATAAATAGATGTATTGCGTTTTCCTTGTTTTCAATTCTTCTAGTTTTCTTTTTTAAATTCTGTTCAGTTTTTCATTTATTTCCTTTTTGCGTTTTCATTCTATGTTTTTCTCTTGTTTATGTTTTCTGTGTGTTTTTTTTGTCTCCGCAAAATCCTTAAATTCAAAGGCTGGCCTTGAATTTAAGGAAATTCGGCTTTTTCCCATGTTTCTTTTTTAAAAAAAAAATGAAATTTGATCTTTTTGCAAAATCCACCGTTTTTGATTTTTTACACAAGGAATTTTCCAAATAAAAACACTGAAATAAACTTTTTAAATATGTTTTTCCTGCAACATATAATTGTGGGAAAAGTCAAAATTCTTTGAATTCAACGCCGGCCAGTAAGATTAAGGAAATAAGGAAAATACAATAACAAATATATAATGAAAAAACACACAAGCAAAAAAAAAAATACATTAGAACCATTTCCAAAAAAAACAAGAAAGAAACAAAAAATGGAAAGGTAAAGAAAATCCAAAATATAACGAAAACAAAAACAACAGAAAAAAAATACAAAAAAAAAAACGAAAAAAAAACGGAAGGAGAAAGAAAAAAAAACACGCGAAAAAAAAAAGAAAAAACGGAAACAAATCAGGAAAAAAACGGAAAAACATCGAGAAAAAACGGAAAAAAAAAACGTTTAAAAAAGAAAAAAAAATCGAAAAAAAAAAAAAATCGAGAAAAAAATTGAAAAACAAAAAAAACGACCAAAAAAAAAGGCGAACAAAAAAAAACGAAAAAAAAAAAACGAAAAAAAACAAAAAAAAATCTTATTTCAGGCAAAAATACCTTAAATTCAGCCCTAGGGTTGAATTTAAGGATGCTGTGATGACTTTGGCCTATATTTTTGCTCCAAAATATGAGAAATATTGGTTTTGGAGTGGATTTTGTAGGCCAAATTTCTTTTTTTGGCATAGTAATTTTGATATTTTTTCATTGTTTTGGGCTTTTTGTTTGCAATTCACTATGCCAAAGTCATCACAGCATCCTTAAATTCAACCCTAGGGCTGAATTTAAGGTATTTTTGCCTGAAGTAAGATTTTTTTTCGTTTTTTTTTTCCGCCCTTTTTTTTTCGGGTTTTTTTTTTTTCGATTTTTTTTGTTTGTTTTTTCGATTTTTTTTCTCGGTTTTTTTCGTTTTTTTCTTTTTTTCGCGTTTTTTTTTTTCCGTTTTTTTTTTTTCGTTTTTTTTCCGCGTTTTTTTTCGATTTTTTTCTCGATGTTTTCGTTTTTTTTTTCAGTTTTGTTTTGATTGCTTTTTTTTTTCCGCGTTGTTTTTTTTTCGTTTTTTTTTCCGATTTTTTTTCTCCATGTTTTTTTTTGGTTCGTTGATTTTTTTTCTTTTTCGTTGTTTTTTCTTTGCTTTCATTTCGTTTGTTATGTTGTTTTTTTTTCGTGTTTTTTCCTTTTGTTTTCCTTTTTTTCCTTTTTTTTCTCTGTTTTTTCCTTTTTTTTTCATCTATTTTTTTCGTATGTTTTTTTTCGTTGTTTTTTTCTTTTCCTGTTTTTGTTTCCTGTTTTTTCTTTTTTGTTCGTTCCTTTTTTTCTCTTTCTTTTCATTTTTTGTTCCATTTATTTGTTTCCGTTGTTTTTTTTTCTTTTCGGCTTTTTGCTTTTTTACTCCTATTCGTGTTTTTTTTCTGTTTTTGCTATTATTTTTTCCTTTTTTTCGTTCATTGGTTGTTTCTATGTACCTCGGTTTCCTTTACGTTTCTATATTTTTTCTTCGTTTTGTTACCAAATGCATGGTTCTCATGTTTTTTTTTGCCATGTTTTATTTGTATGTGTTTCTCATTATTTGTTTTTCTATTTTCCTTATTTCCTAGCTGAGGGGCTGGCCTAGAATGTAAGGAAATTTGACTTTTCCCACAACTCAAAAATGCCGCCTGCGGCGGGCCTGTGCTGAAACAAAAAAATGAGCAGCCTGCAAGGCTTCTGGCTGCAAACAATAAGAAAGTAAACGTCGATTTACATCAAAAAACAAAAAACAGTTAAAACAAAACTGACATAATGAAACAAGATTTGACAAACAAAAGCAAAACAAACACTGAAGATCATTGAAGCATGTAAATTACTTCTCAATGGCCTTCTTGCCGGCAGCTCACCATGGTCATGGAACAAGTCCAGTAAGCTGTTGGAAAATATTGGAAATATTAGTTTTGGATAATTCTTTAGGTGCCTGCATTCGGTTCTTTGTGACTCCTGTGGTCTTCTGCGACGACTTTATTTTGGCCGACACTGACACCATCTACTAGTTTTGTCACCCAAAATCTTCACAAATTGAACCATGTGGATGGGTGCAATTACATGATTCAACACAAATTGCCTAAAACCCAGTGGAACTGGATGTCAAGCTAAAACTGTTGGTTTGCAAATATCCTAAAGCTTATTTCAAGTTCATCAGCCATTTGAAGGCAGCTGCATTGGCAAATGATTTAAGCAGTTTTGTTGCCAAAATGTATTGATATATATTCTTTGCTCAGTTTGTCCAGATGTGTATCACAGTGTTGCAAACCTTTCTCAAGCTGTCTCCGATTATATGTTTGCATCTTCACTTTGGGCCACCATGCTGATTTTCGAAGCACATGCTCATGCACGTGGTCCCGGTTTTATTTCAATTCCTTCAAATCAGAGTAGCGTTCATATCTTTCCTCACAAGCCCTTCTGCCATACCCGCATGGCTTATATACAACCCTAATACCTTAGCAGCAAGGAATTACGAAAGTTAACAGGAAACCCCCTAATATACTTCCCATATTTTTTTTCCAGGATTCCCCCGCGAAAAATAGAATCCTTTGATCCCAGAATTGATTGAGGGGAACATGTGCATGAAATTGTTTGAGAACCTTTTTGGGGATAGAAGCTGGAGTTGCAGGTACTAGGATGAAATGACCCGTGTCCATGTCTACGCATGAACTTACAATGCTGGGGTGATGTTTCGACGAAAAGGATGTAGTTTCCAGGAAAGATGTCACATGTTGAACCCCATCTTTCCTTGATGGGACGCCTTTTCACTAGGACCTAAGACCTATGACTGAGCCTTTTAATGGATAACTTCTGTGTATATATAAATATGTATATATATATATGATTTATGATATATACATATAGAGGGAAAATTGAAAAACTACTCCATTTCATATGTCGCGCCGTTTGAAAGTCATGTTTTTTGATAATATGTGTTTAGTCCAAAAATCGGACTCCCTTCAGAGTCATAGTGCTCATGGGTGAAGGCTATCTCCAATGACATACCCGACATACCGAGGACGTGGTGCTTGCAACTGGTGTGCAGACTGCAGGGCAGCTCAGGGACGGGTCTGTGGCAGTGGACCGATACCCTATGAGATTGGTGAATGCGAACCAAAGATAAGCGGAAAACCATGATTTTGGACATATTTTAAGCTCCAAATACAGGGGTAAAAAAGCATGTAAACCCTTTAAACCAATTCTAGGATATGGCATGGTTTGCCTTTAATTTCTCATCACAAATTGGCATTTTGGGGTATCACCCATTTTTGATATACACACATGATTAAAAAAAAACAACTTTATTTTTCAATGTAATTTTCAACGCGGTGGTCGTTGTTTTGATTTGTTGGATGTGAACTAGGGTGCAAGAGGTTGAACTGACCCACTCAATTGGTTTCCGGCATAGATGGTGGAATTTGCCGAGCAATACCTGTGACATTTCCACCAATTTCACTCTTTTGGTAGCTTGAAAACAGCAAAATCCCAAACAAGCATTTACAGTACCCTTGAAAATCAAACCATATAAACATTCACGAATATTGTTTGTGGTTTTTGTGATTTGTTTTGAAGGCTCAGATTTGCAGCTCACCCCATTTGCCTCTTGAGCAAATTCTTATTTGTCATCGATAAATCATCAACAATGGGTGGTGTTCATGTCCATGCTCGATTACCCCCCCTGTGTTGGGTGGTTAAGTCCCCATTTGATAGTAAATCCATGTAAATCCTAACTTGTTTTGATAGTGAAATCCACTTAAATTGTCAGAAATCAGAAATCACTTAAACATAAATCAATAATTGCTGGTTCTATCCCCACCAATGGATATACATCTAACATCCTCTAACTTTCATAAATCAATAAATCCTCATTTCGTCAAGTTTTCCAACGTTTCAGCGTTGAATCACGTTGAATCCCCATGTGTTGTGAGTTGACCGAGCTAAGGCCAAGGGACAGCGCGACCCTGAGGCGGTGGAAGACATCAAGAAGCGCAATGGCTGTCGCTGGGAAACCCAACCAATGGGAACCAGAGATGTTAGCTGATTTTTAGTATTGGTATTTACCTTAGGAACCCAAACCCGCAAAAAACGTAGGGTCAGTGGAAAAACCCGAGGTTTCTGGCAGAAACCCGAGGTTTCCAAACCAGTACTAAAATACGGGGTTAGTACGGGTAAAATACGGGGTTAATACGGGTTAAATACGGGTTCAGTCCGGGTTTGAAAAAGAAAAACCGAGGTTTGCGTAAGAAACCCGAGGTATTTTCATTTCGTCAGACATACCCGAGGTTTCGAGTCAGACCCTACAAATTTCCAGGGTTTGGGTTCGCAGGGTAGTATTTAGCATGTTTTTTGGGGCTAGGATGATACATCTATTAACATGTATTAACATGTTTCGAGATTCTTTTGGGGTTAAGACGGTTAGGATGATTTAGGATTTAGGATTATTTAGGATGTGTTTGGACTATTTTGGACTCTGTTTTTGGGTAGGGGATGTCATCCACGAGAATTTAAGGGGAATAATGAAGCGACAAGGGATACAAGGAAAAATACGGGGTATCAAGATATGCTACAAGCCCAGTTGGGGTTAATTCAAAAACAGATGAGGATGGATCGATACAAACAGGACCATCAGAAGGGGGTATATAATGGTATATACATCCATAACCACCAGCTATGTTGCTGCGAACACACGGGCCGCATTTCAAAGAAAACTCGGGAGTCAACCATCCATTTTTCAGGGTTCAACCTATGGTTCAAATCACAAAACAAATGCGAAAGTCATGGGTGTGTGATCCCAGCCCCCTAATAACAACGATACCCGTATACCCTGATTTGATGCACTTATTTGTATAATACTATGTGACTATGATTCTCATTAAGGACGTCCCATATGATATCCCATCATTTCCCCATTATAATACGGTATAGCCTCCTTTAGTCAAACATCGCAATGGGAAATCCGAAAAAAACATGGTGAGATTTCCATTCCCAGAGGGTAGGGGATTTCGAGGTGGACCCCGCTGGGTGTTGCGATAAAAAAACACAACTAAGATGGATATGTTGGATAATAATGGACAACGAACAAGTTAATACTATCTAGTAAGATAAGATATCATTATCCATTGTCCATTACATATGTTATTGTTAATGATATCTAAGATACTCACAACTAAGATAATAACGGACAATATAACTACCAAAGAAGTAACATCATAGTATAATTATATATATGATTCTATATATATATATAACTATATTAAACTATACATACTAAGATACGGAAGACCCAACCGGAAAAAACAACCACGGAGCACTGGGACTTCCTTACGGAGGAGTGATCAAGCTCACTCGCAACAACCGCGACTCCCTGGTGGACCAGGTCGTCGATTTCCAACGTCGTTTTGAGTGATGAACTATGGAAAATGGCCCAGTCGAAATAGTGGATTTACCCATGAAAAAATGGTGGATCTTTCCATAGTTATGTTAGTTCACCAGAGGGTGTCTCAGAAATGAAGAGTCATGATCTGGTTGATGGTTTGGAACATGACTTTTATTTTTCCATAATACATGGGATAATCTTGCCCATTTACTTTCATATTTTTCAAGATTGTTAAAACCACCAAGCAGTAATTGATTAAAAGAGGCATTTCAAGTGAATCAATGATGAATCAATTGTGATAATGTCAACGCCAGATTAATAAACCATGGTTTATGAAAAAATGGGGGGGGGTACTCCTCCAATAGTCATTTCATCTGATACTTAAATGGTACCCTCCAAATTAAACAGCCAAGCGGGTTATTAATCCAAGGTTGACATTATGTGATATGTCTTTCAGGTGAATGAATTGTGTGTGTGTGTTTTTCCCCACCTGCCAGGTGAGGGTTGTTAGATTTTATGTCAGTTGCCTCCTCCTCCTTCTCCTCCTCCTCCTCCTTCTCCTCCTCCTCCTCCGCCTCCTCCTGCCTCGTCCTCCTCTCCTCCTCCTCCTCGTCCTCCTCGTCGTCCTCGTCGTCCTCGTCGTCCTTGCTCAACTGCGCCCCGCGATCCACAGTGTTCTCTGCCGGACCTCAACCACGACCATCCACGCCCAGTGTTCCCTGCCGGACCTCAACCACGACCATCCACGCCCAATGTTCCCTGCCGGACCTCAATCACGACCATCCTCGCCCAGTGTTCCCTGCCGGACCTCAACCACGACCATCCACGCCCAGTGTTCCCCGCCGGACCTCAACCGCGAGTATCCACGCCAAGTGTTCCCTGCCGGACCTCATGTAGGAAGATATGGGACAAAGAATGTGCAGAAGAAAGCTAGAAAGAATGTCAGAAAGAATGTCAGAAGATATGCCAGAAGATATGCCAGAAGATATGCCAGATAGAATGCCAGATAATATGCCAGAAGATATGCCAGATAGAATGCCAGATAGAATGCCAGATAGAATGCCAGAAGATTTGCCAGATAGAATGCCAGAAAATATGCCAGAAGATATGCCAGATAGATATGTCAGAAGATATGCCAGATAGATATGTCAGAAGATATGCCAGAAGATATGCCAGAAGATATGCCAGAAGATATGTCAGAATATATGCCAGAAGATATGTCAGATAGAATGCCAGAAGATATGTCAGAATATATGCCAGAAGATATGCCAGATAGAATGCCAGAATGAATGCCAGAAGATATGTCAGATAGAATGCCAGAAGATATGCCAGATAGAATGCCAGAAGATTTGCCAGATAGAATGGCAGAAGATATGCCAGAAGATATGCCAGATCATATGCCAGAAGATATGCCAGATAGAATGTCAAATAGAATGTCAGAAGATATGTCAGATAGAATGCCAGAAGATTTGCCAGTAAGAAAATGTATAAATGTCATGGTGGGGATCACACGAAGTAAAGTAATTTATATACTTTTCCCAGATACAAGAAATGACAATTTCTTTAGGTGTCCCCGAACATCGCGTATGGTTTGCCTGGGTAAATTGTGTTTATATCTTGATGTGCCTATTTAATTTTTGGGCCCGACTCATTTCAACGCCGTTTTAACCGGCACAATCATTATTATATAATATATACATACTATATACATAATCGTCATGATCACAATTGACTGAAACTTGCTGGTAGTGATGCAAAGAACGTTGCACGCACACACACACACACCGTAGATGGACGAATTATTCAAACCTTTTCCATCTAGTACAACCCACTCACCCCCAAAGTTCAATGTTAATGTGAACTGAGGTGCTTTGGCTCCAAAGGACAAAATAATCAAACCCCCAAAGTCACCTTTGCTAACACGTGCATTGAAACATTGAGGTCTGGGGGTCGGTGGTTCAACACAGAGCCTGTTGCAGGGTTTTAATATCATACACACACACATACACATACATATATACGTCTTGTATGTGTTCATTTGTGTAAAATAGACAATGTTGACCTATCCTATGATATATCCTATCCCTTTCTTAGTCTGTGGTCGCCATAGCAGAACTCCCTAGGGAATGGTGGATGGCTGTGCCCTGTCCCAGCGCCAGACCTACGCACAACTGCGTGAGAGTCTAGGACTGGGTCCACCTGGTACTGGCAAGCCTCGTGTGAGAACGAAGAAGAAGAAGGACTCGCTGGTAAACTCTGGCTGTGTGCTGGGGATGGTTTTAAGCTGTTACAGGTGTATACAATTGTATACAAGTGTAACATGTACGTATATTGAATATTGGGCTATACGGGGTATCTCAGATTCTCCATGCGGGAATCAGTCGCCAAGTGTTGCTGCGGGAGGAAGAAGAACGTAAGGCCAAGGAGAGGGCCGAGCGCGAAGCACGCGAACAAGAGGCCGTGCAGCAAAAATTGGGGGTTAGATATCCCCTGAAGTGGCAAAGTTTTTATATAGATATTGGGAATACATGGGAATTATGATAGATAGATTGCCTGTTTTACAATTATCTTAAACCATCGAATATGTAAAGGATACGGGATGTGCCGTTGCCACACTGCCACAGGGAATCAGCATCACCAGGTTGAATGAAGGAGCTTGGTTGCTTGTGTGCTTAGGCACTTGTATGTACAATGCATCGTAAGATATCGTAAGTTCATGTTCCTTTCTACTTGATATTGCAAAAGACGATTCTGTTTGTATATTGAGCTGACAGCAGTAGGAATCTCAGTAGAAGGACTCGCATTTCCTCCATTGATTCTGTGGATGCGACAGGAAAAAGAAAGAGAAGAAGCCGCTGAGAAGGAAAAGGCTGCAAGGACCAAGCGCGCTTGTCATCAAATTTCGGAACATATCAGAACATGTAAATGTAGATGTTCTACCTGTATGTGCATCCCAGTTTGCATGGAGCCTGATAAATATATTTACCTCAGTTATAGATAACTGTAATATTGTGTGTATAATATATATAATAGAAATACATATTATACACATACATGTAACCATATATTCATATGTATATATATATAGGGTTAATAGGGATACATACACATAGCTAATTCTGACTTCTTACAAAGTGGTAAGCACATCCAACTGCATGTGCATGTGCATGTTTCACAGATGTTTGTCTCAGCTGCTCATCTTAAGTTCCGTAAAGTGGTGACTGCAGCCGTTCTATTGGCGTCAACTTTGTTATCCTTCCAATAATGTGTGTCCTTTCTCCAAATGAGGATCCAGAACTATACAATTGTACTGTATGGTTATACATGTGCGCTTTACACAGAATCTATCAGAGTCTTATTCTGTACACGGTACATTCAATTGAATGTTCCTGTCATGTTTGATGGAAGATATCTGTGGTTGCTCCATCAATGATACACGATGTATATGAAAAGGTATAGAACTCTGCGTGCATGTAGTTGTATATAGAGTATACATATGTATACATATCTCTACATCATATGTGTACATGTATAAATATATATGATTTATATAAATACATCCTCTACACCTTACATCTTGCTGAGACCATTCATCGCCTACATTTGTGCGGTTGCTACATGTTCAGCACCCCATTTGCAGGAGGGAGAGGCAAATGGTCACGCACCAAGTGGAGATTGTATGTTTTCCAAAGTGCATAGCGTTCATGTTCAAGTTGTCAAGTCCAGCTAGTTCTCCCCAGGTGAAAACTGCCCAAATCACTGCGATACGCCGAGGCCAAGGAAAAGGCACGCGCAGAGCGCCTAGCGAAGGACGGAGATATACTGAGATCATTGGATGAAGAGTTCTGAGCAGTTTCAACAGTCCTAGTTATTGATAGTTTAAAGCACTTAAAAGGGAATTCATGATTGATAGTTTATTTAGATTTATTTAGTGAATCCCTAGTTCATTCTTGAATTAAATGGGTATCAAATTAACCAATATTATCTTTTGGATGGCTGTCAGGGTGAACGTTTTGGGTAATGGATGATCCATTCATCTATTCGGGTGTTTTTAAGCTATACAATAGCTATACCTTTTGCGCGTAGGGAATTGTCATAATTCATGAACTTGGAATCTCCATGAAAACCAACCCGCTAAAACACTCGAAGCTGTGACTGTCCCAATGCGACAGCCACGTGGTGCTGGTATTGTTTGTTCCTGTTTGGTCCTGTTTGTTGTTTTCATGTTTTCAACAGGTTCAAAACGTATTTTTGTTACCAGACGAGCACGGTATCACCCGTATCACCCTTCACCTCCAATAAATATATGTCAATACTCCAAGTTAGCGAATGTGCACCCTAACCAGCCCTAATTATTGAGATATTCCACTCTGTGTAAAACATCATTTTTATATACGTTTATCGCTTTTATCGGACGGCACGTCTGTGTAAACACATATCATAGTTGAGTTGCCAGGAACGAGCTGAAAGGGAGGTTGAGGCGGCCAAGGTTGGCGAAGTCTTGAAGCCCTTGATGCAATGGTAGATATGGATGTGCCTGGAAATAGGGTATACCCCCAATTATAGCCATTGAATAGGGAACATGAGGATAATCCAATGGAAATCCAATGGATTTGGGGCTACAGTGCACTATTTTCAGACAGACCCATATGATCCCATATGGATGTGTCTGGACATGGGGATACCCATAGGCTGGTATTTATGTGTGTGTGTGGAAGGTATGACAACAAACATTGACTAACCACAACAAGCCATCAACTTGTGGCTACCAATTTTAAGACAACGCCATAGATTATAAAGAGGAAACCGGATGATCTGAAAAAATGACTAGTGACTAGTGCTTGTTGATGTGCTTGTTCCCACAGGCTACTCATGAATTGATGTATAATTGGAGAATTCAGCTTGAAAGATCAAGTGGCCACAGTTATATACTGACCTGTTGCAAAGTGAGAAAACATGAAAAGGTGTCCATGGATTTGAGAGCTGGGGGAAACCCTGCTTACAAAGATACTGTATGCCAAGAATGCCAAAGATTCCCTTGAAAAACAATGGCACTGTTTCTTCACGATCACCTTCAGTGATTCAGACGTACCTCAAATTGTCTGAAACCGCAATCCCTTGATGTCCTATGTGCGAAAACTTTGGAACATATCCGTCTAAGTTGGATGATATTTCCAGACTTCTATCTACTGTATTTTCTTTTGCTTTGGAAGGTCATGCTACTGAAGGATGATCAAAACAAATCATCCAATTGGTTTGTTGTCCTTGGTTTCGCAAGCCGTCATGGTGGGGCAGTCGAAGGTAATTGGCTTCTTGCTGACAACCGTGTCGATGTGTTGAAGGACGAGTTTCGCACGATTGTCCGTTTTTGCCATCAAATTTGGTCCTTGACTGTCCTTGTTGCTCTCAAAATTATTCCAAATTCGGGTACCCCACAACTAATTAGTATAAATTGTCTCCTAATTTTAGTGTTTTTGGGGGGTCCCCCAATTTTGAGAACCTCCCATGTTTGGTCCTCATTTCACACCAGGCTCGAGCCGAGAGGAAGCGTCGTGCTGAAGCTAGAAAGAAGGCCCTGGGGTCAGAAAAGGGTCGAAGTCGCCGTGGAAAGAGTCTATTGAAGGGGCGATGGAAGGCGAAGCTGCCAATAAAGAAATCAGAAATCTGATTTCATTTCTATTGCATTTTGTTTGATTGGCTTTTCCGTCCTGCAAGATTTTTTTTGCAATATTTTGTGCAGCGAGCGAGCTAATGGGCCTAGATGCTGAAAAGCACCTTGATAAGCGTACGTAAGCTGTTTACCAAATGTGTACAGCTTCTGCCATTTACGAATCTCTAACTACAGGGAACTGCTAAAGTCGTCTCGTTTTGTGTTGTTTTCAAGAAATCAGCTGCGGAACAGTGTCTTGCAGAAGTCGTCTGTTTTTGGCTTCCCGCAAGCTGAATGCAGGATTTGTGATGATGTTTTGTTTTTGACCCATTATTTTGCGAATGTTGCGTTTAGGTTGGTGTTTGCATGAAAACACTTTGGGGTCTTGTTGCTTAAATGTTGCGTTGCCTGTATAAAAGATATATATATATGACATTATTATTCCATTTCAAGATCGTAACTAGGTGATAAAAAAAAACATTCAGTAAATCTAGCGTTCACATGGGCGAAACCATCAAAGGGATGACTTAGGGATGACTTCTTGGAAACAGCGTTGACAATGGGGAAAACCCAAAAGGGACAGTGAGGGATGACTTTCACTTCTACCTGTAGTCCTTATTCCTAGTTGTTTGTTGTTTTTGAAATATGTACACATGTTATTACAACCTTGCTTAAAACATGGTTCTGTATGGTGAATATCGATATCCCTGTTGGTTGTATGCAGCAGTGTGTTTCTCTTACAGTAAGACTCTTAAAGAGTTTCCCATGTACGTTGGTTATATATAACATTGCGCAAATAGACATATTTAATGTGTGTTCATTCCTAAAATATGTACTTTCAACGATCAATGGTTAGTTGCGTACCCGGTTTGTTTGTTAAATCATTAAATCCCATTTTCAAGAAACATCAAATCCCATATAAATCCCATGAAATCCCATATAAATCCCATATAAATCTAATCAAATCCTAAATAAATTCCATGAAATCCCATATAAATCCCATGAGTTTCACCGATTTTTCCCATGAGTTTTCCATGATATTCCCACCTCAATGGCCTGGTTCTCGGTTTCTCAGTTTGGGCCGATGCCGATGGCGATGGCCTGAGGCCATGGAAGATGCCAAGAATGGCGTGGCGAGGAGTCCCAGTTGGGGTGTTTTCTGACAGCTCCAACACTAAGAGCATCAATAGAATAATATAGTGGTATATCTTGTGTATTACTCTTGGTGATCACTAATTAATATATCTATTCTATCATATAGTGATACACCATAAATAGTGATACACCAATGTATATTAGATATATGGTGTATCACTATTTATGGTGTATCTATAGTATTTAGAATTCATATATCTATATATATATATATGGTAAATGATAACGACCTCACTGTTCTACCGAGCCCTGGAATCATGGTTAGTAAGAGGAATCATCCCAAAATGGCCTTATTTCAGGTTAGTGAACTATTATAATTTACCCAGATATATACAATAGATACACCATAAATATTGTATTAATAGAATTATATATTATAGTATTGGTCTATGTTAATACAATACATACAATACTATCATGAAATAAGATGATACACATAATTTTTGATTCAATGACACAATATGATATCAACGTATTATGTGTTGCTTTATAATCTAATCTATTTTGATCTAATACAATTATTTGTTTAGAGAGAGAGATTATTTGCTGCATTCATTTGGGATGAGGACTGCAGGATACCAGGGTTTGGAAACCCCATTCCTATTCTTTCGTCGTAGACAGTGTTGAATCCCAGAGACAGAACCCCCGACCCACTGAGCACACTATTGATCATTTCAGTAGGACACGCCTCATGTTACATAGCTGCAGCATGTTGCACCTGGTTTCTCCATTCGATGGGTGATGACCCCACAATTTTTGAGGAGCTTTATGCTCCAACTGCAAACAAACCCTACGAGGTTCCCTGTGTGGAGCATGAAGATGCAGATGATGTGGAGGAGTCGAGTTGCGGGGTGCCACGATGTGGGGAAGACGGCATCATTTCCGGATGTGGAAAACCCAATACCATAAACCTACTATGACTGGGGATGGTTTTTACAACCCATAAAAATGGTGATTTTGGGGATGGTTTACCCACACTTGGGAACTTGGAAAGCATCAATTCGATGGACTTCAATCCAGACATATCCAGACATTCAGATGTGAGTACATACCATACACAATCATAGTCATAGACATTCATAGACCAACAAGAACAAAAGGTATGCAGTACGTAGTATGTAGCATGTAGCATACAAGTTTAAGCAAGATCTAGTTGTATCCCTTTGGAACAAAAAGACAGGCCCCAGAAAGGCAAAAAACACATATTTGAACTTCATGCCCAAGTTTAGGAGGTTCGGTGTTTTTTTTTAACATGTCCCCATTTTTGGAGGAACAACCACAAGAGCTTGGCTTCGTCGAGCCATACATTTCGTCGTTTGCTGACGTCTGGATGTCAATCCTCCATGACGTCTGGATGGGGTAGATCGATTCAGAGCGTCTTTCAAGCTGCACATCATAAATATGTCATACATGAGTCCATGTTCATCAATCTCCTGTATGGTAGATAACAACTACATATATCTACATATGATATCACACAATCATATATATAGTGTTATTATAGTATATTATATTGTTATATGTTTATTGTATATGCACAATCATATTTATATATACATATATATATACATATATATATATATACATATATATATATACATATATATATATATATACATATATATATATATACATATACATATATATATTCATACATATGTATGTATATATATATATATATCCAGACTTTTCAGCTGCAGCACATGTGAACACGTGAAACAGCCACGGGAGGAGATGGCGCCCTCCTTCGATTTGGTGGATGATGCCATCGAGGTTGAGGCCCATGCTGCCACTGAGGATCAGTTTGTAGATCTGATCTGATAGCAAAATATCTATCGTATGTATGTAATGTACTGTGCTGTAATGTAATGTCATGTCATGTATGTATACTATATATTTATATATTAGTAGTACTATTATTACACGATCTTAGTGCATCAATTATGGATTTGATATGTATAGAGTACAGATACTTTTATAGCATTTGTGTAGGACATGTATGACACAGACCTTGTGAGGAGGCTCCACGGAAGAGACGGAGGGCCTTGAGCAAGGCGTGGAGATCTTTCGGAAGACCAACTTGTTGAAGTTTGAGCAAACTAAGTGGCTAGGGGCTCCAACCAACATTCAATGGGAGTTTCAGGATCCTGAAGTGGAGGTACTGTACCATATAAGGCCATACATATGGTTGGCTATTGAAAAAATGGGGGGAGTTAGAATCCCACAGTAGCACCCCCGAGGCCCCAGAGATGTTAAGAGTAGCCCCGAAAGGGTTGCATCACGGGATGCCCCAGTGTCTCACGCGCCCACAAAATGGTCCTTAAATGACCCGAGAAATAGACCATACATATGGCAATTTATGGCCGTTCAAATGGGGAAGATGATCAATGGATGTTGGGTTTTCCAAAATCCTGGAATCGTGACTGAACCTGTAACCCAAAAGATGCTAACAGTATGTACCAGTCACAAGTCTACAGTATAGTGTGAGAGTCAGGATCATTTCCAACTACCCTCCGGTAATTTACCCTCCAGTAAATTAACATAGACCCTGCCAGATAGGGTTTGGAAGATTAGTTTCCACTAAAAATGGGTGATTTTCAGGGTCCAACTGTTAATTTACCAGAGGGTAACATAGCTGCGGAACATGGGCTATTTGCAGATGATTACCATTGATTACCTATTAAATACGGTGATTTTCCCTAGCGATCTAAGAGGGCACCACGTCGGGGACATCTGTCAGGGTGGATCAATGGCATCCCTGGCCTCACCTTCACCGGGGTCACCAGAGGTGCGGTTTGTGAAAGAGTGGGAAAAGAACGCATGCAATAGGTTCATCACCCATATGCTCCATGTATGGTATATTTACCTACATTTGGGTGATTTTTAGGGAACATGTTGGTAAATATTCCATACATTGAGCATATGGGTCATGGTTTATCATCATGCATGTTTTTTCCCATGAAAATTGGGTCGGATATTTATCGACGTGTTTGTTTTGAACAAATTTTGCTATGGTTGAAGGGGACATCTACAGGATTAGATTATATCGTCAATGGATTGACTGAAAGATACCTCTACAGGAAACCAAATTTGATAACGTGAAATACAATGGGTTCCTGTAAGTGTTCCCTTCCGCAGATTCTGGGAAATAGATATTTCATCATAGTTCATCAAACATTTCTGGAAGTTAGCATCAAAATGATGATGTTACGAAAATTACCGCGACGAAAATGACGACCTCAACACAGATCAGGGTTGGCTACAGGGGGCCATCATTCCGAGGATTCCTTTCATCAGAGGGTTCCCGGTTCCCCGTCACCTCCTTGCAGGCGCTAAGTATATGGTGCACCAGTGAATCTATCTGTTGATGACCCCATGAGTTGGGAGCGGCACGGGTGTATGGGATTCTAAGCTAAGTTGGGCTATAACCCATCTAATTACCATCTATAACCCCTATACCCATGGTTATATATAATGTGATATTTCCACTTAGTTCACTGGAACTCCGTTGCCAAGTACGGTTTCGATCAACGATTTTTTCAGCGAAGGCCTCTCCAATGGATGCATCTCCGGCTGAGGCCTTGGCGGATGCGGCCATTGAACTATTGAACATGTGGATTTAAATGGATTTAACTTATGTAGCTATAAACAATTTGGATAACATGGGATATTCATAACTTATACAACTATAAACAATTGGGATAACATGGGATTTTCATAACTTATATAACTATAAACAATTGGGATA
The DNA here is from genome assembly GCA_947184155.2 of Cladocopium goreaui. Classification (NCBI taxonomy): domain Eukaryota; class Dinophyceae; order Suessiales; family Symbiodiniaceae; genus Cladocopium; species Cladocopium goreaui. Next base: position 105,892 of record CAMXCT020000226.1, on the reverse strand, counting down.
ACATTGGATATTCATAACTTATATAACTATAAACAATTGGGATAACATGGGATATTCATAACTTATATAACTATAAACAATTGGGATAACATGGGATATTCATAACTTATATAACTATAAACAATTGGGATAACATGGGATATTCATAACTTATATAACTATAAACAATTGGGATAACATGGGATATTCATAACTTATATAACTATAAACAATTGGGATAACATGGGATATTCATAACTTATATAACTATAAACAATTGGGATAACATGGGATATTCATAACTTATATAACTATAAACAATTGGGATAACATGGGATATTCATAACTTATATAACTATAAACAATTGGGATAACATGGGATAGGCATAACTTATATAACTATAAACAATTGGGATAACATGGGATATTCATGGGATAGCCTCTGGTTATTTAAGAGCTTGCTTCGGAAAACCCATTTAGTTTGATGATTTATGATGATTTACCCATTAATTAGACATATCATGATGACTCTCCATACCTACCTGAAATTACCAGAGAGGCTCATTTTAGAAGGCGAATCATCTCATAAGGATTAGCCATGGCCAGAGGTTCCGTATGTTGGCCCCCATGAAGCCCCCATTAATGTTAACCCCCTTCAAAAGTAGTGAATTAGAACTGCCACAACAACCCCCATTCATTTATGTAAATTGGGAACCTTGCGATCCATTCGATTCCCATGCTGATGAGGAAGTATGAGAAACCAATCGTTGTATTGTAAAGATACGTACTGTAGATGTATATCTCACTTAGTTTTCACAACCATGATTACTCATATGGTATTCATATGGTATATAAACCCATGACTAATCCACCACTGTTTTTGCAAGAAATAGGTTGAAATTGGAACCATCCAGAAACAAATGGACATTTTACAATACGAGTGGCATTACCATGCTAACGCTTTGCCACATTTCATAGAATTATTGTGCATATGAATCCAGTTATACTTGAGATATCCCCAGTTCTACATTCACTCCAGTAATCAAATTTGGCTATGGAACATCTCCATCTCCACATAATTTTCCCAGATTTTCCCAGTAAATCCTCCGTTCACAGGTTTTTTTTTCCATATGTTCCCAACATTTCCCATGATTTTCCAATGATTTTCCCATTGAAATGGCCGTTTTGATCGAGGAGAAATCCCAGCCATGAGCCCATCCTGGCAGGCGTCTCCCTCCTCGCCCATTGAGCCACCAGCTCCTCCTCCCGTGACCGTGCAACCGGCAGAATTTCGCAATATCTATGTGGGTATGGATCAATACCTATTAATACCATTTTTAATGGGATGAACATCCATTTACCAGCTATTTTGATGTGAACTACAGGGGTACAAGGTTTTGACACACTGCAATTTGTGTATTTTATGTGTTTAGGATTCGGATGTTTTTTTCTTTTTTTTTTCTCTCTCTCTCTCTCTCTCGCTTTTCGTTCAAACTCTTGAATTTTGAGTACATCATCAATGATGAGTATTCCATGAGTCAGTTAAAAGATGGTACAAATCTATACACATCTATTGTGATCATCACATTCATTTATATGCCAACGGCAGTACCAAGCATGTTTCTCAAGCTGAACAAACTCGATATTTTTCAATTTTTGCAGCTGTGTTGGCTTGGCTTTTTGCTTCCATCAGAAAAGATCAAAGCACCACTCAAGCGGTCAACCCTGTGTCGGGTGATCTCGAAGCATCCCATTTGATCTGAAAATCACCTGAGGGGAATTGGACCGGGGACTGGGGGCAACGATCCTCAGAACTGTGAAAACGGTGTGAATTGCTAGGATTTCTGGAATCAATCCATTTCAATAGCAATCATACATAGATATCCTATCCATTTCGTGATGATTTCAGCCACATCCTACGGTGATCCATTTCTGGGTGTCCTTAAGTATGATCCATCCCATCTAGCGTCCACAAAAGCATCATGTTTTTGCTGCCATGGGATGTTTGTCAGCCAGCCGGAGGTTCTGTGTTCTCCGGGGCTAGGAAAATTTACTGTGTTTTTTTTTTGAGGGGTGAGGTATTTGGATGTAATTAGTGGTTTTCAAGTATATGCAAGTGATAAGATTGCATCATTTTTATTGAATCACTTTCCCGGTGTATTTTCTACGTACCCAATTTGCTGCTGTGTGTTAGTGGAATGCAGGGCCTGGTAAACTACCAACCAGACCAGAATCGTGGTCAGTTCACGTTCACCAAACGGATCATTCCATTTTCAATTTGCATGTGTGGTTTGATGTCCATTTCTGTACATATACATATATAATATACATTTATCATCGATTTATATTACAGTATACGTATGTGATCATATGTGTAATTATATGTACACTTAATTGCATATATGCATTTAGATGAAAAGAGAGAATGCAATAGATAGCTCGTATGTCATACGTTCACCTTTTCGTATGTCCCAAGCATTGCTGCGGCAGGTCGGCCGCACGGCCTTCCCGGACTGTGGCTCAGCTCAGATGAGAAAAAAGAAACATCCGATGAAACTGTGGACTGGGGAGCATCCCAAATATACGATGCCGTATAATTATGCATGTATATGCGCATTTGTGTTGAATCAATTTGTGGTGGTTTGGTCCTTTGTGGGGATGAGGCAACATGAAAACCAGTAAGTTTTAATGGTGTGTCCCATGAGGCATCCATTTGACTATGTTGAAGCCACATAAGTCACCCAGGAAGAAGTGTGATAGTCACATAAATACAAGTCATCCATGTTTGGATATCCCCGGAGATTATCAATGTTTATCATTGATGATATCCTTACAATATACCAACCAGAGATTCTTTGGATATCATCCCCGGAGTGCATCTTCATTACCTGTGAGCGAAGAGGGATGGTGATTCCCGCGGGATTTTTGGTCAGGCCCCTTTAAATCGTAGTAATTCAATGTAATTCATAAACTAGTGGTGCTTATTTCTGATATGGGGGTTGTTCTAAAACCCATGTATTTCTGTTTATTACACGAGTGACATCTGCTAAAAGGCCGGAATTTGGAGGATCCATCATTTTGAACAATCATCATATATATATATATACACATAATACATATACTTAGTTCATTGATTTCTCTCGGAAAATCTCTTGTTTTCGGTTGATCTGGAGACCTGAGACACCTGGTCTCCAGGCACGTTGCTTCTCCAAAGCAGCACGGGTGGTGAGGCTGCAGGAGCTGCATCCCATCTTGGCGGTTTCATGTTGAGTCCCCTAGGTGGGGTTATCCAAGATATAACTGGGTTATACAATGTTATACATATATCATATATTGTATATATATATATACATATATATATATACAAATATATATATATATACATATATTGAACGGGAACATGCACAGGAGACTTGTGGGTTTCCTGCAAAATCGTCCTAGGATTCAGCATAGTCCCGTCTTTTAGTGGTAAGCGAATGCGAAATGCAGACCATTTAAGGGGAATCTCCACCAAAAGATGTGGATTTACAATAGACAAATGGTAAGGATGCAACCAACCTCTCCAAAGGCGACCCCCGAACAAAAGATGGTTAGGACATGTTCGGACCTGTTAAGACCTTATTAGTTCTTCGTGGTTGATGACTACTAATTACACATAAACTCAAATATCCTTGTATCGGGGTCACCCTTGTTCTTCTATTATTAAGTCGCATACATATTGCATACATATCCTGCTAACACATGCCCAGAAAATGGCTGGTTTACCCCCATTCTTGCGGAATCCCGAGGCTTGCATCATGCATATCCCTGATTCTTACCCTCTGGTAAACGTTTACATAGCGAACTGGAAATTCACCATTTTTAATGGGAAAATCCACTATAAATGGTCATTTTCAATAGCTATGTTAAATTACCAGAGGGTAATCCCTAGTTGTTTTTTTTTCCGGTACCCCTATGATGGTTAATCACCCATTGAATTCATTCAATTATTCATCAGAACAAACCACTAACAGATAAGCTTGTGATTGCTGCTGCTTCACCTTTTCCCCATTCAATCCCCTATTTTCAACGGAATATTCTCACAGTTTGTCACAGTTATAATATGTTATAATCCCTATTGATCTGGATAATTCATAATGGTGATAATAATCCAGTAACCCAGGATAAGGAAGATTACTACTATTGAACATATTGAACTATCCATGATGGAATAAGTACTATTTATCATGATGGATAGTTCAATAATAGTAATCGTTTTTTTTTCATCTTCCATCATGAACTATTACTATTATTGGAACTATCCATGATAATCATGATGAAAGAATCCCCATTTTGTCACCAGGAGTCAGCTCCTGAGTTGCTGCTGCACGACCCAGTGCCAGATCTTTCCACCTGGCAAGGTCTGAGAGATGCGACCAACACGGCGCTGCACCGGGGTCACTGCCATGAAATGATACAGTAGAAATGGGGAAATGATGGGAAATATTGTGGATGTTAGATGAATTCTGAATTGAGTGTGTTTTGTCTTGTTTTTTTTCCTGAAAACAGATATTCCTAATATAATATCGTATGATGTGTTTATGTGTTGCATCATGAGACATGTTGAATTCATTTTGTTTTCTGGAAACATATGTTCCTAATATAGCATATATCGTATGATGTATTTATGATTTGCATCATTTAACATGCGGATTTTATATGATGTTCAGGAAGATCTTTGAATTTATCAGGAAGGATGCTGACTGTGGACCCCACCCCCATCCCAAGCACCCAACCGCGGTCTTTTGTTCACCAGAAACTCGAGATGTTCGCCAGGAAATACATTGAGATTTAGTTCTTGTATTAATGGAATATTTAATGATATCAGGAAATGCATGGCCAGGAAGCATGAGGATCTAATCAGTATTATGGTTTTTCATCAGGAACTGCGGACATTATTTGGGAACAAATTAGATCGCATCTCTTGGTTCCCGCACAGGCACGAAGAAACCCCCCAAAAGATAGGACAGTGATTGATAATCATATTATATAATGTTATATAATTGGATCTTGGATCGTTTCTGCATATTCTTGGGTCTTACCACCTTACCACTATAGTTATGACTAGGTCCATCATCCGGTACTGCTAGGTCCATCATCCATTTGAGCTGTGGTCAATACTCATGGTTAATAACCATTAATAGGGGCTAGTCATCCAATGGTTCATAGGGATTTTTAATAACCATTATAAGGATCCTTATTATGGATGGGATGACCATCAACCATATAGTGAGTATTGACCATGGCTCATTTGGTGTCTCCCCCTCCGAGGTAAGTTGGACCGTTACCTCTGGTGGAGCTACGCCTCAACGGCGCGCCAGCGCCTGCGGAGCTTCGGCCGGGCGCCGGAGGGCGCGGCCGCTTCGGCCGCGAGAGATGCCACGGAGGTGGTCATGGCCTGCGCCAAGGTGGAGATGCGATGGACACCTGGAAAATCTAGGGGAGAAACTGGAGAAACATCAGAAAAATGGAATTCTAGAACTTCCTGGTGAATCCTGGTGGCACACTTTTCGGCATCTCTTTTGAAGGTTGCCACTGTGGGATTCTTGCGATTTGAATGGATCTGAGAATTATTTATATATGTTCACTTGACTTACTGTATGGAACACATGGCAAGTTTTATGGGTTCTGGCTGGACTTTCAATGGGATGAATGACTCCGAAGGAGTGAGAGGAATAATTCTCAAATATCCTCAATTTCCAGTCTACTATTTCCATTTTAAGAATTATGATGAATGATAACTGCAATGCAGTTTTGAACGGAACATCTCTGGGAATAACGGTCCAGACGGGTCCAGACAGCCAAATCATGCCATTTTCCTCGATGTTTTCGACAGAGATGAGTGCCATTGCCGCACTCCGTGCCATTTGTTTGTAGGGATTGAAAGTGATATGTTTGGTCCGAAAAATTATTCAACATGTTTGTCTCAGCCTAGAATTCTGACCTTCCTGGCCAGAAATTCTGCAGACTTTCACCACGATTCACCCGCACCGCCCTGTGAAGGCTCGAGTGGAATCGCACACTGGCATCTACAGTGCTTGGATGAGGTGCAACTGAGCGACCTGAACCCGGGGAACCCCAGCCCCATGAAGGATGATCGATCTTGGCAGCAAACATCATGGCATTGGATCAATCAAATACCCATGAGTGATCAAAGATTCTCCATCAAATCCCAATTCAATTCCACTAAATCCCTATAGTTGCTATAGTTGATGGTTAAAATCTCCAGTGGTATCTCTAGATATACAGTAGTTGATGGTTAAAATCTCCAAGGTGTCGATGGATAGATCTCCCATTTTCGCTCCCCCTACCGGGGCACCGGGCGCACCTCCCAGGGCGGTGCTACGCCACGGTCGCACCAGCGCTTGGTCCTCCCAGCTGGGCTTCGTCTGCAGCAGCGCTGCGACGTTGAGCCGCGCGCAGCTTTGGTCACAGGAGGCGCAAGAGGAGTGGCTCAGCAGATTCAGCAGCTATTTTTAGGGAATAGATGGGAATAGTATCTACCACTATGAATGATTCAGCAGATTCAGCAGATACCCTTTGGCGAATCATTTAGGATCGGGATTTAAGCATTATCTAAAGGGATTTTTGGTGGAATTGGGAAAATCATTGGGATTGAGGTTCCTTTCAATTGACGACCCTGAAAATAACCTGTTTGTAATGAAAACTATAGTAACTATAGTCTTCCAACCCCGATCTGCCACGGTCTATGTTAATTTACTGGAGGGTACCTTCTGGTAATTTAACAGTTTGCTCAGTGGCATAAGACACCCATCATGTTGTGTTTATTAATTTCGTTGAATACTGTATGTAGATTGATGTATTATAGTATGTGTTAAAGCGTGCTTTCATGATTATATACATTTATATACAGTATTTTCTAAATGCGTTTGTCAATGTATGTAATCCTCTTTGAGCCTGCGTTGATCCACAATCTTTCTTTAGGAATCAGGACTTTGAAATTGGCGACCAGTCAAAGGCCAACAACAAGCGTTCCTTGATCAGATGTTTAAAACACATCAAACGGTCTGGTAGAACATGTACGGTATAGGTTTGAACTATTTGAACCATTATAGCCTAGCATTATTGTATAGCAACAATTTTTATTTCCAACATCAAAAGCATGTTGATTTTTCACGACCCTTGAAGGCGGGCTACACTGCTACACCATATTTCAATACATTTTTGTTCATCTATCAAACAAATTCGAAAAACACTGGTAATAACTACCATATTCGATCACCATCTACCAAATGAAGAAACAAGCAGCCAGCAAATCGATGGTTTAAAAAAACATGTTTGTTTTTTTGTCCCATCATATGATAGGCATGTATGGCATTAAATACATTGTGACATCATAAAAAAAAACATATGTTCTGGATAAAAATACATGTTTGTTTGAACTGTTATCCAGAAAATATGTATATATGGCGCTTCTCCAGCTGCGACATGTCGACCCAGGTTTTGGCTGACGGCCTTCCCCCATCTGATCACCGAGCGTTGGATCGACCACGGCGCCGTGGTGTCCGCGGCCGCGGCCTTCGCGCTGGCCGCACCGCTTGGCAATGCGTGGGGAACGGTGAAGGAGGAGGCGGGGGGTGAAACATGGGAGATGTTGGGGGAGTTGAGCAGCAAGAAATCTGAAGAAATGGGCGTTGATCACTTGATCACCCACAGTTGAGAATATGAGAGAATGTTGCCAGGATGTAAGATGATTTAAGGACGAACACTTGTAGATTCATGATGATTTTGGCACCAACGTTTGGGATCGTTTGGGTGTTTACCACGAAAGTCAGGCATTTGACCAGACAAAGTTAGCAACCGCAGAAGATGGAACTTGACCAGATGAAGATTCTCAATCAAAGATGGCACTAACAATTGACAAGAAAGACAAGAGAAAAATAACAACATGGGTACCTTACAAACACCAGCGAGAAATTTGCATATCACTAGACAGAACGGGAATACAACCAACTTTTAAAGGGAGATGGTCAACGAGCACGTGGCTATGAGGCTATGAGGCTATGAGTCTGGCCCCAAAAAGTGGGATACCAAAGCCACGACAAGTCGCCGTTGACCCTACCTGGGATGAGGTCTTTGAGATCTTGGAAAGTCAACTGCTGGAGCAACCTGTGCCTTGGAACCAGGGTGGGAACGTGAAAATCGATGAAACATTTGTGTTCAGTGCGTTCATGTTGTTGTCTTGTTCTTGTTACAATGTTGATGGGGTATATTATGGGTATATTATACATTTCATATATGGTTCATGTTATATATGTATATTATATTTAATGATTTAATGAAATGTATACTGTATACATGAGGATGGTTGATGCCCAGAGTTGGTCGAAGATTCGCGGTGCCACTTGGATGTTTCCATGGTGTGGTCGTATGTTCGTCTATTCCAAGGATGGGCTGCACCAGCTGCTGCCAGAACTATGAAATTATGTGCAAATCCTACAATCAATGGGAATTTCAGGATCCTAAATTGGAGGTACCTACCATATATAAGGCCTATTTTTCAGGCCTAAATTTCAGCGAATATCCCCACAAAATATGGCCAAAAACATGGTACTAACGTACCTCCAATTTAGGATCCTGAAATGGCCATTGATACAAGGGAGTAGCAAAGATGATGATAGTGAGAAACCAACCACGCCAAGCTTGGAGGTCCACAGGTGCCACAGGTCACCAACAAGTCAGGATACTTTGGGGATGTTATGATGGGGTTGTCATTTGTGCGGGAAAACCATATTGATTGATGGTTTTCTAATGTTTAAATCTGTGCTGCTCGCAATCTATAGCTAGGTCTGTATAATAGATAGGTCTGTTTGTAGATTGATAGGTAGGTAGGTAGGTAGTTAGGTAGGTAGGCAGGCAGGCAGGTAGGTAGGTAGGTAGACAACAGTAATTAATTAAATGTAATTAACAGATAGGTAACAAGTAGATATCAGATAAATATAGATAAATGATCGATAGGCAATAGGTAGATTCTGCAATAGGTAGAAGTGTAATAGGTAGACAACTGAGAGATAACGGATAAATAGATACAGTAATAGGTAGGCATACTGGTACGCAACAGGTAGATACATACATAATGTGTATATTATATAGCTTGAAATCTAGATTGATAGAGGCAGAGACAGACAGAGAGAGAGAGAGATATATATACACATCATTTAGTATCAATCCCGGTTCAATTAACCGCTGGGCTATTGAACCCCCACCAAGGCATTGCTATCAGCCCATGACACGGCTCTTTTCCTCTGGGCTGTGCGCCGTGTGGGGCGCGGCAGCGCAGAGCTCTGCCGCAAAATGTGGCAGAACTTGGAGGCCGCCTCCGTAGTCTTCAGATCTCGCGACGGATCTTCGGGTGTTGAAAAGATGTTAGTAAAGCAATGCCTTAGATACCACATATTTTGATGGTTTATAGATGTTTATAGATGTTTATAGATGTTTATAGATGTTTATAGATGCTTAATGATGGTTTATAGATGTTTAATGATGGTTTATAGGATGTTTGTAGCACAACATGTATGGTAAATTTGAGGCTGGTTTACTATTGCTGTTACTCTTACTATCATCATCCCAAAACAAGGCGTGTGGTTTAATTCATCAGCACTTTCTCGTTGAAAAATACCGTAACATGTGTGTATTACTATATTATATTGTATGCTCCATTTTCAGACAGACCCAGTTCATGATTGTTGGCTAAATATCCCACTCTATCACCATCACATCTCATTAAATCCCCTATATTGGCTTTATATATATATACATATCCCATTATATCACCATCACTTCCCATTAAATCCTCTATGTATGTTTGGTTTTCCCCCATGCCAGTTGGGGTCGGCCACGTTTCGGATCCAACCGCGACGCCGTGAGGGTCGTCTCAGCGAGCTCTCACCGCGGCTCTTGTGTTCCCTGGCGCATCATGTCAACGACGGCAGCGGCGCGGTGCAGCTCCTGCGGTCGCTCAGCCGGCGTAGCTCGACTGGGACTGGATGGATTTTGAAAATGATGGAGATGATTTATGGCAGTGGCAAAAGTTGGCGTAGTATGATATTTGAATCATTGGCAATATGCACGGGTAGATATATACATATTGTACTTACTGCAATATATATAATTATATATATATGATATGTAGTTGATTGAATATGTGTAGACTAATATTCTAGGCGGTTGGCTGATGGTTTCTAATTTTTGTGTTTGATTATCCATCCCTTTCTTGGAAGATGGAGTGCCTGAGTTAAATTGGCGTTAAAGTCTCCCTGGGTTGAGCTGATATGTGGCCAAATTCTGTGAATTCAAGGATGAAAACTATGAAAAGTGTATCGAATATAGTACCCAGGTAGTTGTCAGTTATTTTTGGGTGAAGACTTTGATTTTTATTGGTTTTGTTCCAAAGTTCCCGCTGAGAACTGGACAAAAATCACATAAAATCTGGCAACCATGCTGACATCAATGGCATCAATGATTAATTGGTTTAAGGCAAGTTGAAACCCTTAACCCCCCCCATATCTCATGGAAAAACAATAGTTTTCCTCCAGATCTTCTCTCAAAGCAATCCATTGCTGACCGTTTTGGGGACTTTGCTACCTGATTGACAAGTACTGAAACTGGTTGCTCATGTCCCAGAGATATCAGATATCCTCGTCGGGTATCCTTTTCTTAAGATTTTTAGGACAGGAATGATAGGATATTCCTATGTACTTCTTCAACAAAAGAATGATTCATTTCTTGCGACATTCATCGCTGATCATGTTTGAGCGCTACTCGGCAAACTTGCTGAGTCTCAACTCACTTTGTTGTTCAAATTTGTAAACAAAGTCTCGCTTGTTGCTGTTTACATATCCCGGAATGTTTGTAGAATCCAATGATTCTCCCAGCGCAAACTGCTTGGAGCGTTGCATTCAACGGCATAAAAAAGAGATTAACAACCCCAAAATCATTGGGAAAATGATGCCATACGCATGCATATATAGTCCGCTATGTATATATATATACATAGCACCATAGTATTATTATTATCATTATTACTAATTATTATTATTATTATGGTGATACCAACTTTATATCCAAGATAGCTCCCATGTATCAAGACTGGCTGATTTACAACGACCTCACAATGATGTCACCACAGATTATGATTGGCAAAGGGAATCCCTTTATAGACATGTTTGATTACTGGAGGGTATCCATAAGTGCCATGGGTCACAACATGGGCTGCTTTCCCATATAGGGGGGGTGGTAATCTATCCATTCGTCAAAGTTTGTATACTCAGAATAAGGATTCCCATTATGGGAACGTTGTGACCGTGGCACCATATCATCAAACTACCATCCTGGGAACATCTATTTGGGGATTGTTATCATTATATAGATCCATGGAAGTTATTATCATGGAATAGGTCTATCATGTAATATCATGGATGCTGCATTTAATCATATTTCATCGTACAATAAGAATTGATAATTCATGTCATATCTATACTGTATAATGTTGAAAACCCAATGTCATAAACCAACCAACTTTATGGGATGGTTGAAATCCCACCCATAAAAATGGTGAATTTGGGGATGGTTCATTATCGAGGTTGCCACATTGACTCTTGTTTGTGATGGGTATTAATCACTGACTAAGATTAAGTTTGGGTGTTGGCCATAAACAGTAAGAAGAATCATCACTACATTATTGGGTTTGACTAAACTTTATACCCCATTATTTTGATCTACGGTTTGATGGGTTATGAACCAACGGATCACTGGATAATACTGGATCACTGGATCACTAAGGGGTCCCACATGAGTAGCTCATGCTTGGTTTACCACATTGTTATATTTGTAAAACTATCAGCAATAAAAAACACTTGTCGTAAGAGATCATATTACATATATAATACATATATTGCATTTTGTCTACTGGAAACCAAGCACCAAATCATATGGTCCAATCATTTCATCACAAAGAGACCGTCTCGCCTCGCAGGCAAAGGATCCGAATCGCTGCTCTGTGAAGCTGCTGGAAGCTTCGCCACGCGTGGCGGCTGGGCAGCAGCCTGGGACAGCGGGGATGGTCAAAATTTAAGCCCTGTGGGACCACAGATATTTGAATATATATATATATATGTTTAGACTATGTTCAGTATTATCATGTATTAAGCATCTATATAACTATTATCCGATTTGCAGCTATACCCAATGTCATACTGTGGATGGATGGGAAATCCTGCACCAGTTGGGAACTATTGGGATTCCTGTGAAACACTGTAAATGATGGGATTGTAACCGGATAAAGTACCCATAACTATGATAACATATGACGTATGATAATTTTATAGTAATAATGATAGCATATAAGAACACATGATAGTTAAAATGTATAAGGTGTTGGTAAAAATGATTGCATATCATTACTATAGGCTATATCAATGTGACCAGTAGGTCTGCTTGGGATGATCACTTACTTAACTCACCTTTTCTGCTTGGGGCTTGAAACCACCACTGGGGAGCTCTCAATATGCTTTGGGCGGACCATTTCAATGGCTTCCATCCCCAGAAATAGGATGGAAATTTCCTGCTTTTTCAGTATTTGTTTGACTGCATCATACTCTTTGGTCATTTCACATAGCTACGGAAAATCGCAAACAGGTAGTTTCATGATTTTCTGATAAACATGGCAATTGACCATTATCATTGCAACGTGTTAAATTATCAGAGAGCTTATACACCATGTTCTTTGGTTAAGTTCCAGTGTACCCTATAAACATCACATTGAATCCCATTAAATTCCCATAAAATCTTAAATCCGATAAGATCCCATTGAAGTCGACCAGATAGAATTATTAAAATCATGGAAAATCCCATGAAATCCCTTTGAATCCTCCAAGTTTACCATAATCTCACAGGCACAACATGGCCCATGGCCCCCGTACTCTCACAGGCTTGATCTCCGCCGCAGATCTGTGGCCCGTGGTGGAAGTGGTCGGCCCCAAAGTGCCGCAGATCCTGGCCACGGCGCGCGCAGACGCTGGGCAAGTTTGCGAAAGCGAAGTTCACGGCTGAAAGACTGATAGCTAAATTGAAGTATACCTATTATTATGTGTATATATATATATATATGTATATGATGATATATGCACATATCATTTATAACATAGGCATATCCAGTGTATATATTTATGTATATGTCTTTGTATATGTGTATGTATATGTGTATGTATATGTATGTATATATATATATATATGCCTTTGATACACATCGCATAATATGTCATAATACGGGCATAGGTCGTCGTTTGCGGGCCTCCGGATGCTTCAGCACCGCAAAACACATATAGTGGTATGATGTGGTATGGGTCATAATTGGGCACCCAAATCATTAGATGGTTCATACTACCAAACATATATGTGGTCCCATAGGGCTTTATGACCCATAGCCATACCCAAGTGACATGTGCCCAGATATCACTCGGTCGCCGCCGAGTCCATTGGCTTCAGGATTTGCTAAAAGCTGCACTTTTACTGGAGATCACAGACGAAGCTTTGCTCTTGGCACCTTGGTCTGGGAAGATCACCGACTTATACAGGGATGGGTTGTTATACCCTCCAGGAATGAAACATGGCAACGGGAAACCCCCTATGAATGGAGGTTTGAGTGGGAAAATGATCTATGATCGTGGATTTTCCAGCAAGCCACGTTTGAGTACCGGAGGGTATATCCCATTAAATATCCCATTAAATATCCATTATCATTGATTCACCATTAAATATGTTTTTAATACTACAATCTGGAATTATAAACCCATCGGTTGAAAATCGCCCACCAAAGCCACCCATTGTCCTTGTCATGGCATGAACTGAGCTTCAGGGGGAAAGAGAGGCCCTCAATTTTGTTGCTAGCAAAGCAAGTTTGGGACTGATCATCAATAAATATCAATAGTTTATATATATTATATATATATATTATTATATATTATACATATATATATATTATTATATATTATATATATATATATTATACACACATATACATATATATATACATAATTATAGATATAATTATGCATATATACATGCTGTACATCCAGATTGCCTGAAGGTAGACCATTATATATCACCAGAGATCCCACGAATCATCACCATCATCCACGAATCTGCCACCTTCAACCGAAGAAAATCCGTTGAAGATCTTGAACAAGCCACCAGTCCATAGTCTATCTATGTAAGGGGATCATTCCCCAGCTGGAACCTCAAACAAGGTCAAACAACCAGACAGACATGCTGCTTTGCCATGCTTTGCCCGCAAGCAGTTGTTATGTATAGATTCTTCACTACCATGGGGAAACAACCGCTGAAGAATGCCCGGACGAACAAAGGCTTTGCAGCAACCCAATGGACCCGAAGAAGAAACCCAGGAGGCACAGCGGAAGATATGAGGAGGATGAGAGATGGCTTAAATGGATACAACTGGGGCTTTAACTTCCAATGCATATATATAATTATATGTATATATATATATGTATGTATATATGATATATGTAATTATATAATGATATATTTAGATATGTACACATGTATAATATATATATAGCATATACTGTAGGTGGAGGGATGTTCCAGCCTGCGGGGTATCCATCCGAATCCCCAATGGTTTTGTTTGGTATGGGGGTACCCCAATAGCTGGATGGTTTTTTTTACCCTCTGGTAAATTAACATAGACCCTGGCAGATAGGGGTTGGAAGACTAGTTTCCATTAACAATTGGCTATTTTCAGGGTCTATGTTTATTTACCAGAGGGTAATGGTTCATTCATTTCAAAAAATCCTGTTGTTAAACAAAAGCTAACAAACAAATAGCGATGGGAAATCAAATATGATTTCTTTACCAGGTATGTAAATCAACTAAAATAGTGGGCAATTTTGAGTAGCAATGCTCAATTATGAGAGGATGTGCGGTTTTTGTCTGCTTCCATACTGGCCTTTCCATCCAAGAGCAGTTGCTTATTTTTTTGCTAATTGTCATGTACCCTCTGGAAAAAACAACACGTGGCTGACTGGAAAATCCTCGTGACAGTAGATGTTTTACCAACCAGGTGGTTTCCAGCCAACAGCGTTTGACTCTGATTATATTATATAATGAAGGGTATCCAATATGTCACTGCAGAATTCCATTGGAAGAGATGAGTCCTTGGGGACCTACACATGGGATGGTTTAGTCCCCATGGATCTGAATTCTTGACCCATACTACCCAAACTAGCACGTCTGTTTTTCCCTTCCCGCAGCTGTTGAGTTGCGCATCTTGTCCACCTAGCGTTCCTCGGGGCGACGCCCCATCTGCAACCGCATCATGGGCCAAGTGGCATGGTAGCAGCGAATCGTGTGGATGCCTTGGACCTTCAAGGAAATTGGTTGGATTCTGCGGGTCATTCCATCTTCGTGAGTCACTGGGCAGAAAACTCTCAGGACCTGGGTCTGCGGCGCTGCTGGTGGATTGTGTGGCGGCCTTTGAAGCAAATCCAACGGGGGGTGTGGGTCATTGGTTTCATGTTTTTCCGTTTGAACAATGGCGCTAAGGTGTTCTTCACGTTCAAAGTATCGATAGTTTCCGTTCCAGAATTGGTTGAAGGGAACACGTACGGGAGATCGGGAAAGCCATGGTTTCCTGTAGATGTTATCTCAAATAGATCCGTGCTTTGTCGCACCATTCAAGGTGTTGATGAGGCACTTGATGGCACTTGGAAGGTGAACTTCCTGTTTATAGTTTAAACGTTTGAGGGGTTAATTGCTACTTCGAGTAGTCTTTAGTTTCCAAGCTCAAGTAGTCTTTAAATCAATATATATATATAAATCAAATAATTGAGTGGATCATTTCCTAGTTTGAGTATATTTGAGTGGGTCATATAATTACATATGTCCTTTTATTTCCAAGTTTGAGCGGTCGTCTTCCCGGCACATCTCTTTATGCTTCATGTATGGAATATTAATCAACATTTTGCTCGCACCTCAATAAGATGCATTATTTCTAGATTCTAGATATGGGTCTGTCTGAAAATAAGGCATACCCCGAAATATCGCCATTCAATGGGGATCATGAGGACTAACCAATGGATTTGGGGCTACCGATTTGGGGGTACCCCCATGACTTAGGAAACCTCCAAATAGAAAAAACATGAAAAGTAGTTAATGTTACTTCCAAAATTATGAAACCTCCATATATGTCAGCAACCATGGAGCATCTAGGTGAGAGCCTGGAAGATCAAACTTTGATCGCCGTGCTGACTCCGCTGGTGAAGCATCCCGATGTCAAAGGTCGCATCCTTCGCATCGAACCGCGCCTTGGCCACGATTCCAAAAAACATGGAAAAGATAGAAGACCAGGAACCATAAAGATTATAGAAAAGTAAACAAGTATGATATAGTCTAATTATAGTTATTATATAGCAAAAGAATGCAAAAGAAAGAAAAAGTAACTTTTTGGGGGTTATCACAATGTTTTCTTTACTATCTCTAATAAACCATTCTATCATATCATTTGTTAGCTTACTAAAGATCACTATTTTAGTAGGCTTTTACTGTTCTATCTTCTTGGGGGGTTAGTATGTTTTTGGGGCTTTGTCTGCAGAGTATATTTTGGATGGGGATTTAGTGCGGATATATCACAAACTACCATTGGGGGAAAGCCATGGAAAAACCCATTCCATCTGCATCTCATGGTTTATCATCATCTTCCCTTATACGATATGGTCATTTTGGGGGAGTGTGGCCCATTTTCAGGCATACACACCCATATAATGTTTATATAGTGGAGATTTAGAACGATAGTCTGGGATGCAAAGAAGCCAATCTTTTCATGTCAACACTTAACCCAGGATTTCTCCAAACCAACATGGTTTCCTTCTGCACACTAAAATAGCTGATAAAATCATATAGATGGTTGTTCATCCCCCTCCAAGTATTCTATTGTTGGTGTTGAATCCATACCCCATTTGGAATAGGTCAAAACTGGATGGGATAGATTGGTACACTGTAAAACCATGAAAAACTATCATGATATTGGAAGATATGGGATATTGTTGGGACACCGGGACTGTAACTGTAGATGTTGACTCAGAATTTTGCTTCTCCCTCAGTTTACTATGGGGAGTGCCAATTCATTGGGGGTTGACATGTTTGGTGGTCACACTTTGGGGGACTTGGGATGAAACATTGGATTTCATGGGATGAACCTCATGTTGATACCAGGTCTGGAATGAACTCTTTATCGAAACCCATGGGGATTTCTACTGTTGAGCCAATCATCGGTGTAGTTTTTCGGCAAGGCTCCAATCATCAGCCCTGGATTGTTTTTTTGCGAAAAGGTCGTGGGCAAAACCATCAATTTCATGGCCGTAGGCCAGGGATTGGATTGTTTGCTTGAACATAGCCTTCAAACAAGCATGGTTCAGCATGGTTTTCCGCAATTTCAGATTTTGCCATTAACTGGTTGCTGCTTTTTGCCATATTCATAACTATATAATTTGACTGGTTGGATAATTTTAACCAATGACTATTTATAAATGCTTGTCCGCAAATCTCAGATTTTGCCATTAAATGGTTGCCATTAATCTCAGATTTGTTCTCAAATGGTTCGACCGAAAGAGGATGATGACTCCATAATGACTCCCTGGGATGCCACGCTGGGATGAGGCCGGAAGAGGATTCCTGGCACTGGCGCATTGGAAAGGCCCGCCTGGAATATGTGGATACCCAACGCCAGAGACTGGTTTGGGTCACCAGAGATGGCTTGAAACGCAACTTGGTGGTTTCAAATGGTGGTTAATGGTGGTTAATGGTGGTTAATGGAGATTATAATGGGTTAATAATGGTGGTTAGTATATGGTTAATATATGGCAGTGTGTCAAAACCAATTGTACCCCTGTAGTTCACATCAAAATAGCTGGGATTCATGGATGTGAATAACCCCCTAAAAATGGTATTAATAGGTATTGATCCATAGCCATATGATGTCCTTTCGAATGACGATTTAAGTCAGTTGGGATCTAATGGGTTCCATGCCATGGCCTCTTGGACTCAGATTGTCCACTTGATCAGCTCGAATGGGTTTGTCTGAAATAAGGTGCCCAAACTCCAGTGGTACTTTTTAGGGTATACTGAGTATACTGCGACATACAGCCTTTTCAGGCAGACCCAAATGATGTTTTTTTTTTTTTTAAGAGACATCGTCCTGGTATATTCCCATCAAATCCCCCGATGATTCATCCCATCGATCTTCGTCATTCTTCGTCCATCCCAGTGGGATTGCAGTGCCCGTATAACCAGTTATATTTTTATGGTTATACATGGAGCAGTCATTCCATAAATGGGGTTATGTTTCACTGACACTTCTAACTGGTAAAAATGGGGTTATGTTTCACTGTGTCTTCTACGACGAGTCCAGGAAATGTTTGGATTCGAAGCTACCCCGGATATACTGATGGCGCAGCCCTGGATTCGCCGTTTATTGGCGAGGAGGGTGCAGACATTGAGGCGCCAGAAAACTGGTTCATTCCAGGAAACATGGTGGGTAGACACTCGTGATTAATGATGGTTCATATATTTTCATATGGTTTTAATGGGGAATACACTTTTTAATAATGGATATGAGATGATAATGGCAATACTATGGGATTCAACTACTAGTAGCAAATATGGGGATACAATGGGAATAGGATTAGCATTCTCTGGATTACTTATAACGACTGCGCCTTTCGGCGTCACTGGAAAGATCGTTTCATACAGGGAATCCTCCCCAAATGGCCGAAGTTTGACAGCGTCCGCAATTGAAGACATTTTTCGGTGTGTGGCCATATTTGGGGCCAGTGAATTGTTATTGGTATTTACCCTCTGGTAAACTAACGTAACTATGGAAAATCACCATTGTTCATGGGAAAACTCACTATTTCTATGGCCATGTTCAATAGCTATGTCAGCCATTACCAGAGGATAAATACCTAGCATTTTGGGATGATTTGAATCTTACCCATTTATGGTAAGTCATTTGGGATGGTTGACAACATTGATTGTATCCAGATGATGTTCCTATGGTGGGGATGATGAGCCCAACAAAAAGATGCTGGTAGCAGGGTGAATTCCTCAGCGTCGGCTGATGTGTTCCCCATGTCTTGATTATGGTGATTTCATGGAGATTTTATGGGAATATATATATATATATATATGTATCTATATCTTTATCTTTATCTTTATCTATATCTATATCTCCGTCTATCCATCTATCCATCCATCCATCCATCCATCCATCTATCTATCTGTATATATATATATATGTATGCCCACGGGAAATGCAGGCCTTTCCTTGGTTGC
This sequence comes from Cladocopium goreaui, assembly GCA_947184155.2. Classification (NCBI taxonomy): domain Eukaryota; class Dinophyceae; order Suessiales; family Symbiodiniaceae; genus Cladocopium; species Cladocopium goreaui. Next base: position 86,506 of record CAMXCT020000226.1, on the reverse strand, counting down.
TGAACAACTCTTCGCTGGATCCCTGGCTCCCTTTGGACGTGCCGCGGGATATTCTCTACGATGGCGCACGGGTGGCTGCGCTGCTCGATATTCGGCAGATGATCGGGGCCAGGACGCGATGTACGGAAAGCTAAGCTAGGTTATGCTAAGTTGTGTAGAGTGTAGATATCATATCATATTGTATTATTCTATTATCGTCCTATTCTATTGTATTATTTTCTGTTTTATCATATTATATAATATCATGTTATATTATATAATCATATTATATTAGTTTATATTATATTATATTATATTATATCATGTTTTATTATATCACATTATATTATATCATATTATGTTTTATTGTATCATATTATATTATTTCATTTTATGATATATATTATCATATAATATTATATCATATTATGTTATATCATATTATGTTATATTATATCATATTATGTTATATTATATTTTACCACCGTTTTCAACTGGTGCAGGATTTCGCAACCATCCACCGTATCAGTCGCGCAGGAGTGAGCCACAGGAACGCTTGACGCATATCTTGATGGATCATGACCTGCACCCTGCGCGGCAAGGCACCTTTTAAAAGGGAGATTTGGGGATGGGAACACGCATATTTTTGATTTTGTGTGGTCCCAACAAAAATCGCAAAGGTTGAATTTAGCATGATTTCTCTACTTTGCTGCATCTTTTTGGGGATTGCCTTTCATATACAGAGTGAGTGATTTACTAATGTAGTAGACCTGATGCCATAAACCAACCGCGATTGGGATTTATTACGCTATGTGGGATGGTTTGGAACAGCCCCAAATGGTTGGTTGAGGGGATGCAGACATATCAGACATCAAGATCATACAGCATAGTTCAAAAAAAACAAAACCTATAGATATTTATAAAACATATTTATACACCATATATATATATGTAGATATGTGGGTGGCTGAACATCCATTTACAGTTATTATTGTGTTTAGAAGCCTACTTGCACCAGGGTTTCACACTACTCATACATAAGTTGATATTGATGTTGTAGCGAAAGTGTCCAGACAGGTTACAGTAGATTACTGGGACACAGTACCAGCTTGCAACAGCGTCGGTTTATTTTGCTTAGTATCGCCTTGTTCCACGAAAGAGCGGTGGAACAAAGGGCATTTTGTTGTGATCCCAAAGATTACTGACATGATAAGCGAATAAAAGTGCTGAATTAGGTGAATTATTACGACTGGAGATACTGCGAGACTGGTCCATGTATCTTAAACATTCTTAAACTTCCACAAAAGTCCAGCGAACTTCGCCTCATCTCCTTGGACCAGGTGGTGACTATTTGATTCCAAATATCCAATCCCCTCTTTGGCAGACGCTCAATGTTTCTGAGACCACGCGACAAAGTTCCTTGGAAGTCAGCACTGCTGGAGCGAGATGGATGCTACACTGCTACAACGCCCCGAAGAACACACTGGGTGAGTCTGCAAATTAGATATCGCATGATATCGCCATACAACCTTTTTAATTATGGGAAACATACCATGATTGACTGATTCGCCATCAAATTTGCGGTGTTTGACGTGTTGTGGCTCCAAAATGTATCAGAACCATGGAAATCCTATCAGAACATCCCATGGTTAAATCCTCGTGAAATCTCCCACTTCGTTTCGTGGCTCATATGGCTTAACCGAGCCGCCGGGCCTCTCCAAGGTCTACTGCAACGGATTTCGCAGATTCCCAGTGACGCGCTGACGCAGCGCATTTCGTGGAGCGGCGACAGCTCGGTCTGGGTGGGGCGGCACAAGATCTCGGTGCCTTGGCTGAGAAAAAACCACCGTTCTGCTATAGCGGCTATAGCGATCCAAGGGGGGTTCCATAACCCATGACGGATCCATGGTGCTGGTATATATGCTAACATGACTGGGGTATATTGATGGTAAATGATATCATATATAGCATACATATAGCAGCACCATGGATCCGTCATGGGAAATGGGGTACCCGTACCCAATAGATGGACCGTTTATTTTTATGTTGATAAGGGAAAATCCGAAAATCAAATGGATGATGACTGGGGGTTAGCCCTATTTCAGGACACCCCGGTAGCCTTTTCAAATCACCGTGATGTCATTATTAAGACACAGGGATTTAACCATTAACCTTGGGAGGAGCAATGTCAACCCTGGAATAATAAACACCTAGATTGTTTAGTTGGTGGTACAAATTAAGTATGATATGAGCACTATTTGGAGACCCCATAATTAATAAACCATTGATAACCATTGTTTATCAATCCGGGGTTGACATTGCTTACAATAAACAATAGGTATACCGTATACCATCTGACTATGTTTTTTTTTGTATAGGATTTATATAGGTATACCCTTACATTACCTTTACCAACATTTGACACAACTATTGTGCTATGGCTATGATGAAGCGTGCATCATGGTGAGCGGCCATTGTTTGTTTGTTTTTACCAGAACCAGTGTTATTTCCCAATTGATGGTGGTTTTAAGCATTACTCTACCCATCTACAAACAACTGATTCAAATGATATGCAGGACTCATATATAATGAACACCTTATAAGCCATGTTCTTCAAAGATCTTCAAACAAGGTTTGAAGATTCTTGAATCCAGAGCACTTGCTCGGACTGAGATTCATAATGATTAAATCACCAGCCGGGTTGGTGGATTCATATGCTGTGGGTTTTTTTCACCATCCACCGATGATCATACTACTCCAGCAGTGGTTATAGTTGGGGATTATCCTGGGACGGTTGATGTGTAGCTGGGTACCAAGCTGTTACAGAAAGGGAGGACCACAAAATCTCCTTGGAACAATAGTTCATGGTCTCGGTTAATGGCCGCTTCATGTTCGTGTTGATATTTTGAGTCCTATTCTTACAATTTCTTATATAGCCGTTGAATGGTCCTGATAGATGTTCATGGTTTTGGGTTGTTTTTGGATTGATGTTGCTCAAAGTTTGCAGCTTCAAAGCCAAATATTGGCGTCAGAACAGGTGAGGGAAAACGGCTGCTTTGAGGTCCGCGCAAGAGACGTGCGTGTCTTGGAAGAACGATGGGTTTCTCACCACAAGGATGAGCGCGCCTTGACTGATCCGGTGAAGATACTGTGAATGGAGGAATGGATACTAACTGGTTGGTGGTTTGGAACATGTTTTGCATTTTCCATCATATGTGGGATAATCCTTCCCATTGACTAGTATTTTTCAAGATGGTTAAAACCACCAACCAGCTAATCAATGGGTTCACATTCTTCACATCATTAATATATAATGGATGTTCTATACTAACATCCATGGCTAATGATAATCTATAATGTTGGTAAAACAACGCCCCAAAGCACCATGTTTATAGGGGGCATGTTTACCATTCCCAGTCATGGGTGGTTTATGGCATTGTTTTACCCACATTATATACAGTATCCATTTCTATCCTGTAAGAATTCTGAGGCTCCATGACTTAGTTTGCAGCCGCACTCAGTGAGGTACCTGGATTTTGATGGTCCCTTGCTAAATGTATCATGTAGCTGGGGTTATCACCATCAATCCCGGCATTGCAAAACAGTCAGTTAGGCAGTTACCCTCTGGTAAACGTTTACATAACTATGGAAAGATCCACCATTTTCAAGTTCGGTAAATCAACTATTTCTATGGCAATGTTCAATAACTGTTAGTCATTACCAGAGGGTTTTCTTCGGGACAGGATGGGCTGCCATCTCGGTGTATCCCCATTGTGTCACCTGCGGTCACCTTGGTGAATCATGTCAGGCAAGCCTCTGGAGATTGCAAGATTGCTCGCGTTGTACAGTTTCCTGGCACCGTACCGGGTAGATTGTGAGGTTTGGAGAACACCAGGTAGACACGAGCATTTTTTGTAGGAATTGTTATATTTACAATCCCGAGAAGTGATGATTTTCCCGTGGTATGTAGGAAATTGTGAATCAAATGATGCTGCTTGGAAGAAGCACACACTACTCAGTTGCATGTTGCATGTAAAAAATTGCCCCAGTCACGTCCATTGATGGATCAATACTGTGCTATCCTGCTGTTCACATGTTCTTCCCACCATCAAAGTGGAGAACCCTCCGGTATTCAACAACGTGGCATATCGGACACTCCACCATTTATATCCACCATTTATAGATGTTCCATGTTTGATAGAGAGTAATCAATGTGAAGCCCCTGGGCCTGAGGTCCGTCCCAAGGCTGGGAGGCGACAGCCCGAAGATCTTACGATGTCACAAACCGTAGATTGTTTTCCCAGAAACAAAACATGATCCACGGTTTGGTTCTATGATATTCTAGGTAATTTTCAATTCAAAGAATGCTTATATAGCACTATGAACTTGGCGGATTCGTAAATTATGATCTCGAATGATATTCCCGAACCAAGAAATCCCGGGATGTGCGTCTAATTCCTGGTTCATACAGACAAGCATTCCATGTAATTAACTGGTAGATGGCCTCAGTTCGATAGCTGATAGCTGGTATGCAATCAACTGATCTCATGATTGTAGAGGCACGTTGTTTGTAAAGCTCTGATCAATGACCTATCCAAATGGTAAATGCTTCTGAAAGATCAGCATCCCTATTGATAGATTGCGGTTTTCATAGTTTTCATGGGCAGTTCCCGTTACAGATGGATGGTCAAAGTGTACATATGGGTGTGGCCGTCAAAACAACGCGTATAGTTATATACATACACATACATATATTATATATATATAGCCTGAAGTTGCACATGTTCATTTGCTGGAACAAGCTTCCCGCGTTGGCTGGTACGAGGGAGTGAGACTGATGAAACTATATATATATACATAAATGATCATAAATGATTATATGTTATGTATATATATATATATATGCACATTATATACATAATATACACCCATACATAAACGTCCCAAAGTGGATGGTTACCCTAAAATATTTTCATGACCCTTTTCGGACACAAAATGGTGGAGCCATTTTGCCATAACTGTGAGGTATTTTTGATAATCCCTTGAGCCATCGTCGTAGTGGACTTCACCTGGGCTTAGACCCGGTGATCCGCCGGAACAGTCACTGGGCCCATGCGGGGCGATGCGGAGATGGGATGCTGAAAGTTGCCGAAGTCTTGGGATTTTCAATGATTTTCATCAGTACTTTCGGAAACAAGTGGGGGGGGGTGCTTATGGTTATACTTGTTGGGGGATTTTCATTACTTGTTTGCTTATGATTATACTTGTGATTACCAATTTTGGGATGTTCAGCTGAAAGAATCTCCGCGTTGCACGGCCAACGCGCAGTGAAACGCACCACGAAATGCTGTAATTTACAACGTCTCGTGCTTGCAGACCAAAACATCCCAGGGCTCTTGTCATTGGGGACTATTACATATTATTACCGCATATTACCACAATCTACCAGAATTATTTTGATGATTTTCACCCCCAGTGCTGCCCCGTAGAATCTCTCCCTGTTGGGTCACGGGTCCCAGGTGACTTCGAGCTTTTTGCGTCACCATTGAATGCAGCGGTACCCAATGGGCGGTTTTCCAGCAAGTGGCCCCATGTGGAATGGCGCTTCGGATCGATTGGGCCACTTGGAGATTGCGGATGGCGCAGTAGGATTATTGGACCGGAGATTGGACCGGAGATTGAAGAAGTTTAAGAACAACAATAAATATTCTCCAACCATGTAATAATCCAAATCCATGTTGGGTTTGACTGTTTGTTTTGTTTTAAGAACCACATATTTTGGGGTGATGAGCTTTCATTGATTTAAGATTTTGCCATGGAATCTCACCATTTCAGCCATGTGTAAATCATCTAACTAAATGGGACATGGTTTTCATAGCTAACTGTTAAATTACCAAAACAATGGTATGAAATTGGTGGCAGCTAGCCGCCATTGTTTTGGTAATTTAACATTTAGGTAATAGCCAGTTTCATGGCATATTTAAAAACAATGGTATAAAATCAATGTATGTATGATTTTAATTGATTTTACATTTCTTGTTCTGTTGGCCATTATTATGGGAGAATTCACTTCCAAATGACCAATACGTTTAATACGGCATGGACAAGTTGCCTGAATCATTCCAGGTGCATTGTTTGATATTTCTTGGGCATGTCATGACTCTACCTAATGTCGAAGGATGGGTTGACTCATGTTCACCAACCAGGTCGTATCCATCCGTGTTGGAACATCTTCCAGTGAATTCGGAAGCTCGGAAGCAAGTGGAAGGGCGACCAGCGTGAGAAACCCGTGGAGTTGCATGGCTATGGGTCCATGCGTACTTGCAGCGTGACCATCATGACTTTTCCGCACTACTCCCTGTTTAACTGTTCTGATTTGTTCGTCTGAAAACTCCTGGCCATTTCTTTATGAAGATGATTTTCCCGCAACTGAGCTTAGCTTTCCCATGAACTTTTCCCGACTTTGCTGGAAATGGGAATGTTCCAGAGTTCCCGACAAAAACAAATGCATAGTCCTACTATTTTACATTGTTTTACTATGTACGAGGCAAATCTGTTTATTTTCCGGCTAATGCCGTTGTTGGAACACAGGTGCCCAAACATCTCATGGTCAATCCCCAGGGTACGTCCCATTATTTCTCCGTTCAATGCCATTAAATATGTTAAATGTTTAGATCCTTGAGGTTGATGGTTAAAAACCCATTAAAAACCCATGAATATACCATTATATATACCTATTTCCATCCTAATTATTAAGATCTTATTAACTTCCCATTAATACCCATTAAATACTCATTAGAAATACCCATGAAATACTCATTACTGGTTGGTGGTTTCAAACATTTTTTATTTTTCATAATATATGGGACAATCCTTCCCATTGACTTTCAGTCACTGCGAGACTCGCAATCATCGACAAAGTGACAAAATTGACTTTCATATTTTTCAAGATGGTTAAAACCACCAACCAGCTAATCAATGGGTTGGTAAATATACCATACATGGAGCATATGGGCATTAGAAAAACCCATACTCATGAAATTCATCCCCGGCCACGCCACAGGTGCTCTGCATCAATCCGCCCTTCACAGAGGCGTACCTCGCCGACGTCATGGCTCGGCTCCCGGAGCTGAAGCTGCGCTTCCGCTTGCGCCGCTCGGGATTTCCGTGGGATTTCCATGGGAAAACCATGAGAAAACCATGGATAATGGTGACTTAAATGGAAATATCATGGGATTTGGATAGCTAAATTGACTTAGAACTAGGTGAATTCTATGGTTTATGAAGTTTATGGTAGATATAACATGATAATATACGTACATATTATATATATACATAGTTAATTAGCGATGTAAACGGGCTCTATAAACCCACTTTATAACTAGACCCCACCTTGTGACATTGGTAAGATAAGTCAACGATTTCATGGGATTTCATTGTTGAGCTGAATTCCCTCCATATTTTTTCTGACGAGAATCAAAAACACATGAATGTCAACTCCTTATTTCCAGCAATACTTTATTAATAGAGTTTTTGTTTTATTTATTTCAACATATTTCAACCATGTTTCAATGTTCAGATTTAAGCTGCCCCATTTTTCTCACATCGAGGAATCGCGGTGCCTATCCTGGAGGCGCCGTGGCGCAAGAAGCTGCAAACTGCCCTTCCGGTGCCGCAGATCCTGACGCTAGCAGAATTGGTGGCAGTTCATCATGGTTCATCATTTTTGAGGATGTGATACGTATATCTACATACATACATATTATATATATATATATATTATAACATAAAAGTTGGGTAAAACAGAAATAAATCACCCATTTGGGAATGGTTTATACCATAATAAACTACGACTTCCTTTATGATATAAGAATATATAAGATGTAAATACATACCCGCTAGTTTTGTATATTTAAGGCAACTATATGGAACATCAGAATCTTTAGTAGTCAAATAAGGGTAAATGAGCATAAATCATCTATAAATTGGCCATTTCCCATTGCAAACTGTGAAATAACCAGAGGCATATAAGATCGATGAAGCCAGATTACCAGCCTTTGTGACTGGGTGGTTTTTTTGTTTGTTTGTTTTTTTTGCGAGTTCTCTCGCTGGCAAAAAAAAACATAGACAGATGTATTCATTGGTTGGTTGATTCGTTTGAATTGATTCGATTGGTTGATTTTATTTGATTGCATTGGATTTGAATGCATTTGAATTGAATTGATTTGGTTGATTGTATATATTTATTCACTTGTTTTTTCATCTGACATATATTTAAAAAAATAGTTGAACATATTTATTGTATATTTATAGATAGACGTAGACCTATGCGTTGATGTGTTTTAAAATTGTTATTTGCATGATGTTTATGTGTTTCCTGTGTGGTCTGGTTCCTTTTGTGGTAAATATCATGTGGCTCTGAACCTCCCAGGCTCGCCGCTGGTAGGGCTGTTGATCCCTGATTTGAGCAACCCAAAAGATCCAGATGCTGTGTCCAACTAAAATCATGTCACTCAATGATAAATTGAAATTGGCTTCAGATAAATTGATATTTATTTTCTGAATTTACAATGATAAATTGAACTTTGGTCTTCAATTGTAAATTGGCTTCCGCTACTTCCTGATGTCTGTCGGACTTCACCCCTAAGGAAGACCTACTACGATGCCACCGCCGAGACCCCAGCGGAAGTCCTGCACCCCACTTTGCTGTGGGAAGATCCGCGCTGTCCCCCGCGGCCTAGCATCAGTGAAGAAGAGAGCCACTTGGTGGATCTCTTGGAGAATTTAGAGCCACAAAAGGATAGGGATGGATAATGGTAATATATATGGTAATATCATTACTGGATAATATATGGTAATGTAATATATATATATGGATGGTGTTGATATATGTATATATATATGGTAATATATCTGGTAATATTCTTGGACTGCTGTTGGGGCTCTAATCCAGTTCCCCTTAAAGCCTTGTGGCTGCAACGCTGCACCCTGGTGGAATGTCTTGGATCAGATCGATGTGGATTTCCCTGGTACATTTGGATGAAACCATCACAGAACTGAGCTGAAAGAGATATTTTCAGAGATCGCAGGGTTGCTGAAAAAACAATAAAATATCTTCAATGGATATGTGTTGATTGTCACTTAAGGACTTAAGGCAGATTTGTGTTGTCTTTTACCATGTGCTCAATGTTTGTATTTGACCCAAGTTCACACCCCTCATGGCTGGGGGTAGCATGAAACTATGACCATCTGCATGGCCGATAAGATGACTATCCCTGCGATTCTCCATGACAGATTCATTGTGAAGTGCATATATTTGGAACTTGTTCAGGATACTTACGGATGGGAATAAGGGAATGGGATTATCACGAAAGCTAGCGTCAGCTAGCTGGAGTCTTCTTGCTTTAGCAAGTATTCCGGGGGCTGCTCAAGGACATCACGTGATTTTTCACGCGAAAGGGGGAGACCCCCACCACCACCACCACCATCACCACCACCATCATCATCATCGTCATCATCATCGTCATCGTCATCGTCATCTCATCATCATCATCATCATCATCATCATCATCGTTATTCAATTACATTTTATCATTATTGGCAATTATTGGCATTATCACGAAAGCTAGCGTCAGCTCGCTAGAGTCTTCTTGCTTTAGCAAGTACTCCGGGGCTCCCCAAGGACATCACGTGCTTTTTCACGCGAAAGGGCCCCCCCCCTGCCCCCTCCCCCATATATATCATTGTTATATATCATATATCATATATCATTGTTGCATCCTCGTTGGGACGAACAATGCCGCGACACGATGATGACAGTCCCTCCGCAACTCACCTCTTCCCTTCCTTCTTTCTCCTACCCCGCTAGCTTTCGTCATCCACCCCCGGCCTCAAGTCCTTGAATATTATTGATAGTTATTGTGGATCATTCCCTCATTCCCTGCTAAGCACAAGTAAGTAGATCTCGGCCATCTGTGGCAGATGTGAGGTATTGGAGAGGAGGTGCTGAGTAGCATGCAACCGCAGTTGGCATTCCACGTGGGTGGTTCCTTGATCACCAATGGCCTGGATCGGCGGGCATGGGATCAGACTTGGGTATCTTGTGATAGCCGTAATTTGAGTGAGTTAGGTTCTGAACATATATATATATATAATTATATATGATTATATATGTATATTATCAATATGAAAATGTATTGATAATTGGTCAAGTCAACACAAATAATATGTGGAATAATCTGTGGTACATATATAGTGATTATCACAAATTATGAGCTACCTATTAATTCACTATCAAATCAACAGTCCAGGCATGGGTGGCGCCTTAGCCGCCATGGTCTTACCCGTCACGGCGGTGCAGTTGAGCCAGGGAACATCAAAGGAAACATCTCCGACACTTGGACGAAAACTAAAGATTCAAATAGGATGTTATTGTGATTTCATAGATTTTACTGGGATTTTAACAGTTTGTTGGGATTTCATCGGATTTCATGGGATTTGAGCAGATTGTTGTTGGGTTCAATAGGATTTAGTTAGATTTTAAGATGTTTTGTTGGGGGTTAATGGGATCTAATGAGATTTTAATAGGATGTTATTCGAGTTCAAGCGGATATCATGAGATTTTAATAGGAATTTATTGGGGTTCTTGGGGATATTTGGGGATTCAATGGGATTTGATAGGATTTTGTTGGTTGTTACTGGGACTTATACAGATTGAATGAGAAATAATTAAGGGGATGTCAATCGGAATTTATTGGTCTTTAATAGGATTCGATGTTATGATTTAATATGATTTATGGGGATTCAGCTGTTACACAGAGTACACAATTCTCTTATCTACCTTACCAACGACGGTATCACGCTGATTGTTTCAACTATTTTTCCTCATCCCATTTGGGATGACAATCCAGTTTTCTTGGAAAACTGACTATTTTGAAGAATTTCTTGACATGGGGCCCAATTGAGGATTTCCTGGATTCTCACAGGATGGTTGTCAAATATATATATATATATATTATATAAATTATATATATATATATGATTATATACATGATTATATATATATATTATGTTATATATATGATTATATATATGATTATATACAGTAAATGTATCTAACCAGGTTTGTATGATATTTCTCCTTAAATGATCCCCCGATCCCGAGATCTCACAAGAATTTCCCGAGTCTGAGATCAGATCTGTCACCAACTTGTCCCCAGCCAAGTTACCCTGAGGTAAGCTAACACAGATGCGGAAAACCCATGGTTTCCGGAAAAAAAACATCTACAAATGTTGGGTTTCAACATCTATTTTGGTTTACAAGAGCCTATTTTCCTCATATGTCATCATGTTTCTTGATTTTTCCTATGGTTTCTTCTTTTTCCTGATATTTTTCCAATTTTTCCTCAAGGTGTTTGACTTCCAAACGAACTCCAAACGGCGTGCGACACCCCAGGACGCTGATTCCTGCGACTGCAACGCCCCTGAGCCTGCAGGAGTGGCCCGCGTAACTTGGACAAACATGGAGTTGCACCGTCCAAGATGTGTAAATAAATGTATATACATAGATATATATATATATATTATAATATATGCATATATATATATATATATGTACTGGTACTAAGTGTGCACATATATATATATATATTATGTATGTGTACACAGTGTATGCATATGTATGTATATATATATATATTATACATTGGCTAGAATATATGGACTGTATAATGTACGGATATGTTTATATATATATACATACATACGTCCATATGTTAATTGACTTATATTGGGGATTGACATAATTGATGGACTGGAAAATCCTCGTACCGAAGCGGTGCAAGGGATTGTCCGGGCAAGCATTTTGTGGGGATCCGGCAGTTTAAGGTGGTTCTATCTCCACAATTCATAGCCATATGGGGGTTTCTTAAGTCATGGGGGATCCCCAGTCGTCACCATGGGTTTCAATACGAAGTCATGGTCATCCATGGCGACTGGATGATTTGGTGGTATCCCCATGTTAGGAAACCTGCATAGCCACTGAGAATGTTAGCTCTGATGTTGGGTGCGCCTGAACCAAACTGGAGATATTCCATCTATAACAGGACTACGCGTGGTTACAAACCATTTACGATTTGTGGGATGCAGCCCCAAATAAATTTGGGTACTCAGTTTTTTATGCGAACCACACCAGAGCCTTTGCTTGACAAGAGAACCCAGACTGATCAACAAATCTGGATGTTTCACCAGCAAGCCCCACACATGATAGAATCACGTAAGGATATACTGATATACCCACGAAACAGAGGGCTGCAGTGGTTTTAGTAGGTTTTAGTGGCAGCAACAAATACATCGGTGAGTACACAGGTTGAAACCACGCTGCGCGGATGAAAAGCATTTCCAAGTGCTCGTGAAAGATGGCACCGAACGGTGAAAGAGCATGAAGCAACAACATAGAACAGCAACATATAATCATATATATATATAATAACTATCAATATCTTCAGATATCTATAAACATCTACAAACATATGTTGATATGTTCATGCGAGAATCCGTAGTGTCTTCCGTTGGTTTTGCCAACGGGTTTCCACCACCAAATCCCAGGTTGGAGCCTGTGCCGAAGTCTGCGGGCAAAAGATAGTGCTTGGTTTTCCACGTTTAAAGCTGGGCTTTGTGGCTCGAAATCTTCTGCCACGGTGCTAGCCATTGGGTTTGCTACATGGAAGTAGCGATTCAATATGGAGAAAAATCCAGGGGAAATTTTCAGAAGAAACCTGAGGGATTTTGAATGATTTTGAGGTACCAAACACAAGATTGGAAGAAGCTGCGCTGTGAATTTCTGTGAAATGTTGATGTTTATTTGATGTTTTTTCCATGACGCAGAAGTGGCAGATTTCGAGCAGCCGCCAGACTGTGTTAATGAGCGTTCCGGACATGGATCCACCCGCCACGACTTGATGTTGGAGATCTTCCCTGCCCATTCCTGCGGATGTCCTGGGTTTGCGTGGGCGAACTGAAAAAACCCTCTGGTAATTCAACATAGCTAGTGAAAAAAGGCAATAGAAATAGTTGATTTACCCATTAAGAATGGTGATTTTCTATAGCTACGTTAGTCTACCAGAGGGTACTGATTAGTCCGTTGATTCTCATAGTGAAATCACTGTTTTCACTCTTCCAATGATGAAATGGGTTTGTCTGGAAATTGTGGGAAAACCCCCAAAACCAGGGTGAATCATTTTCCCCCCCTCCAAATGCATCCAAATGCCATTTTTGGGTTTTCCCACAATACAACTCCAAATTGATGATTTGATATTTTAGAATGCGTGGTTTCACCAGTTTTCGAAGATGTTAGTCCTCCTCGGGCGCAGCAAATCCAAGTCTGACATGCATCCCTTTGACAGCTAACGAGACAGGTTTCACGCCTGCAATGCCAGCGTCGCGTTGCCGCTCCGTTTGTTCCAAAAAAACAAATTCTTCGCAGCTGCGGCTCTTAAATAAATATTGTTTGAAAATGGCAGTAGATACCCAAACATTCAATCTTAATAGGGACAATCAAAATGTTCTAATCAGTCTAATCCGTTGGAATGGGGCGCAATTACCAACAGTTTCATACCCAAATTCCGAGCTTGGGTCAGCCGGGTTGGTGTTGCCGCAACGAGCTTCTCTATGCCTGCACTGTATAACATTTTGATTTGTTTTTATAGTTCAAACATGTTCAAAATATGGATATGATTCACTGATTCACTCATTTCGTTGAATTCTCTTTGCTGACCAGTTGTTGGACCTGGCTTTGGTTGTCGATGAATGATTTTTCAGCCAATGTTTCTTTTGCCATATGAGGAAGAACACGATATCCCACTCGTCCATGCAGTCTCTAGCGTGCGCCATGGTTAGAAAAGGACATGTCTCCATGGCTTTGACTCGTGTGTTGTTTTATTCCCAACATGAACCCCACAATTGAATACTGTAGTATATATATATATATATATATGTGTTGTGTGTTCATGTTTTGCTGCAAGAGAATATTCAACGGCACCACCTAGTTTTTATCCCTGGAAAAGCCACCGATTTATTTTTGACACCAAACACATTGCAGTCGGAACCGGTCCAAACAACTGGTTTTCACTTCGCACTGTGAGTGCCTAGACAAATGCTTCAAGGGATTTGCTGGGTAATATCCTGGATACATCCCAGTTAAAAACATGATTAGAACAGGGTAAGTCTTGGATGGGGTAGGGCAAACAAAACATACCCAACTACAAATTCATGCATTGCCAGGTATCTAAGATTAGCCAGGAAGATTGGTGATATAGTATACCCTGGTTGCTATCCAGTGGAGAACAGATGTGTGAACGATTGCTCTTGCATTCCTGCGGATAGAACTGAAGCTTCTTAGATATTCCATGATATTCCCAGGTTTCCATGATATTCCCAGGTTCCTGCGAAAAAAAAAAGTCAACTGGAACATCCCGAAAGAGTCAATGATCCTCTGAAAAAATGTAGATGGTCCAAAGCCAGGTGATCTCACCAGGATGACCTGAGATGAAAAAAAGTCATATGATATCCATCTCCCTATATCAATCCCCTTCAATACCCTTAAATGATCCAAATCATTAGTAGATTTTTGATGATGTTTGCTCCAGTTATTTCCAAGCAATAATCCACCAGATGCCCCTTCCCTCGGATCCCGGCTTCAGCCACAGGAGCCCTTCGGGTCCCTGCTTCCGTCAGTTCCGGAGTTGGGCCCCATTGGCCGGGGAACTCAAACGCGGCGTTCTGGAAAGTTCACCCGTTAAGAGAGATATAGATGGGAATATCTAGAACAGGTGTATCGATTGGCTTGTGGATCCAGGTACGTCGAAGGCACTTGACCCATTTTGCCCCTGCAAATCATTGTTGTTGCGACCATCCTCATATCTAATGATATCCCTATAGAACTACACTCATGTCAGAAGCTGAACATTCTATTCTATTCTATTTTATGGACTTCTTATATGGCATGGGCGGCATGCGTCAAATTTGCATAGTTGAAATGGGACAGTTTGCACCCGGAAAAAAAATATGTTGAATGCCCAAAAGTGATGCCTTTGGAGATGAAAATTACTGGTTGGTGGTTACATTTCATGCGGGCTGTCAGCGTCCGACTCTGGCAGCGCGTCCGATAACGTGGGATAAAGTAGTGGTTACATTCTGGTTGGTGGTTTGGAATAATTTGGAATATGTTTTATTTTTGCATATAATTATTGGGAATAATCATCCCAACTCACTAAGGGGTTGAAACCACCAACCAGCATGTGTTTTTCAATTTTCAACCATAGACACGAGATGATGATTCCCGACTGATTTTCGTATGTTTCGGGGTGGCTCAACCACCAGCCAGATTGGATGATCAGGATGATCCCATTGAGGAGCTCATATTTTTCAGCGTTTTTAAAAGGACCCATCCATTGCTAGAAATCAACAGTTTCCTCATTGTAATGGCCATGAAATTGGGGTATAGCTCAGTTACATAGAACTTATTAAGCTTCTTGTGTGAACCAGTTGCCACAACGTGCCATGGTCAAGCCTTGGGTAAGTTTGGTTGTGATATGTTGTGCTTATGAAAAAATATCCGTTGTCATTAAACATTAGATATCATTAGATATCATTAGATATCATTAGATATCATTAGATATCATTAGATATCATTAGATATCATTAGATATCACTAGATATCATTAGATATCATTAGATATCATTAGATATCATTAGATATCATTATATCATATCATATCCATATTATTTGTCTGAAAATGGGGCCCCAAAAATATGCTTTCGGGAAACTGATGATTCACCAGTGGATTTAGACGTAGGCCCTAGCACCAGCTGAAGGTGAGCCCTCGGCCTCTGTCCGAAGCGCCTTGCTGCAACTGGAGTCGCAGGTGTAATCGGGCCCAAAAGGGATGGAAGTGGCTTTGGAAGTGGTTTGTATTTAAAATATCCTAATATGATCATATATATATAATGCATAATACAT
The DNA here is from genome assembly GCA_947184155.2 of Cladocopium goreaui. Lineage (NCBI taxonomy): Eukaryota > Dinophyceae > Suessiales > Symbiodiniaceae > Cladocopium > Cladocopium goreaui. Next base: position 70,509 of record CAMXCT020000226.1, on the reverse strand, counting down.
ATATATATATTGTATATACTAGTATATGCGGTAGTATAGGTAATATATGGTGTGTGGCTTGTACCTAATATGATGATACTCCCATTCAACTGGTGTGCGTCTACACTTGTAATTATGTATATTGTGTCTTTCTATATATATATATATGTATATACATATATACCTGACTCCTCCGCTTTTGCCTCATTTCAGACCCGTTGCAAAAGGCACCTATGAAGATCGAGGTATTTAGTAACTATATGTGATATTAATATATTAATCAAATTACCTATGTATATATACATAGATAGATATCTACCTGGAGCGCAAGTGACCCAGGGATGGCTCAAAGTCTCACAAACTGGGGAGGTACTGTACGTTCAATGTCAGAGCTGGTAAAATAGTTCATCTTCATTTTTTGTGCGTCTTCCAATATGTTTCTTGGTAGTAATTCCCCCAATGCTTGGGTGATAAGACATGGGAGAACCATCTTATATCTATATCTTGAATTTATCCCAGGAACCTAAATACGGGTGCGGTGCAGCTCAATAATCGTGTTATTTTCCTTACTTTAAACCATCAGAGGGTATGGTCTTATTTGGTTGTTCAGAACCAGGGTGCAGACTTGGGGTCCAAGTTAGTAAATGGTTCACAACTATGGCTGAAATGCAGCCACATGCAGGATATCCATGCGTTGAGGATCCTTAATCCAATTCTAGACACCCTACAGAAATTAGTTCCTGGTTGATCTCCTTTCTGAACCAGTTTCATCCACTTTTTGGGATCAACTCCCATTGAACAAATCATGTTGATTCATGTTGCAGGGTTAGTTTAACCACCAACCACGTGATTTCTGGGCAGATCTTAACGATCCCCCTGACGTCAGGCTCTACTGCCTGGCCTTGCTGATGGCCGGCGTAGCGTGGGTAGCGTTGGCGCCGAGAGTCTCCGGAGTCTCCGGAGTCTCCTGAGCGCGTCGTCACCAGTGAAGATGATGGGGTTGGGAAGGTGGGGAACCAGGTGAGTTGGTGAGTTTCTGACTTGTTTCTTTGACCATCTTTGATCCAAAAAAGATACGATTCAGCTTGATGTGTATTTGTTTGGCCATATATCTAAGTTATGCCACGTAATTCTTTCCTTAAACAAGTTTTTTAGGTTTGAGATGCAACCCCTTTGTAACATCTTTGAACTCCAGGGCGATCCATCCATTCTGGGAAATGGAGAAATGGACCCAGCATCATTTCACAGCCAAATAAGTACCCCCGAATCGGTTACAAAATTCATCCAAAAAAAACAAAAAAATATGTTGATTGAAAATCCCCGTTGTTTTTCTTTCAAAAACCCCATTAAAAAAACCAGTGATTTGTTTCCTGAGGTTACCTTCAAGCTGGGCTGCAAGGACCCTGTGGGCCTGTGCTCAGTTGGACGTCCAGGCGGATCAGATGTCATCAGTATCCCTCACCCATACTGGTGCTGAGTAGGGAATGAAGGAATGAGATGGAATGAGATGATTATTCATAGTTATATTCCAGCCTGGTGATCCAACTAAGTACTATGGTATGACTGTGGTTATATTCTTACTGGTGATCATAGTTATGATCATTCCACCTTTCCGGACACTAAGCACCAGTAAGTCATATTTCATGGCCATGGCCATTGGAGGTATACTCACATAACACATTCTTTTAGATACACCCATATCACACACCAGCACCGGCTAGGAGCTTGGTGCCAGCTCCATCTGACTTGGCTTCATGATCGTTGTATGGGTTTGTATGAAAACCAGGTATCTTAGTAGGTATTTTCTGCTTTACCATCCTTATCATGCTTCCTGTATGTCATCATTGTCATATATTGTCATTGTCATCATCAGCAGCAGCATCATTTTCGTCCCTATAAAAAGAGCAGTTTTGGGGCAACCTCTCATCCAACGCACCCGTTTGGAAAGCATGTCACCTAGACAAAATACGTATTACAAGTACCTGGCCTAAAAATCTGGGAGTGGGTTGTTTTTTTCCCAGACTGCCATCCTTACCAGACTTGATCAGGATGGGACATGTGACTTGGTGAAAGAAGGTACTCACCTAAAAATACGATAACAAAATATGAATCCAATTTCCTTACTGCTCACAGGATCTGTCATGTCGTATTTTCTACTTGGTGAGTGGTGGACCAATACCAATTAAGGGCCATCAATTGATAGGGGATGAGCATGTATTCCTGCATCTGGCGTAAGAGCTGTGTTATATCTGGCTCATAACCCCAAGTTTTGGATTGCACTCATCCGTTATTTATGATAGCCCAAAAAATGAGTGTTGTCCATGTGATTGGTAGTTTGCATCGCTATATACTGCTGGCGACTTCCGGTGTATTGTGTTTAGTCGCTCCATCAGCAGCCTGTGCTGTCTCCAGTGGTCAGGTCGAGCTGAAACCTTTGGTGGTGCACTGTGAGAGCTGCCGCTTCTTAGAGGTGTGGTCATCATGGGTCACCGTGGGTATCGGTCAAGAATTCAGACCAGACCACAGATGGTTTTTGGTGCCATTGCCATGGAGGGTATCATGGGTTGACCAGGTTACCTGGCGATGGGGCATGGGCAGCACATGGGTATGAAGCCACATGAGTTGGGATAGTAACCCCTGATGACTTTGGTGAAATCTATCCACCTTTAAATTTGGCACTTCCGATATAATTTGTTGTTGCTTTGGGGATAATCCCAAACATCACCACAGAAAATGTCAACCCAAATGCTCAACCTGGCAGTCAGTCGTTCAAACAAAGGCTAGCTCATAGTCTTCTTGTCCTTTCGCAATTTGGGCGAATGTCATTGTCCAGCTGCGCATTGGATGTTTCCTGACTTCTTGACCCTTGATGAGTAATTGACTGTTATTGGGTTAATTTGAAAATAGGCGGACAAAAAAATGAACTGTCAAGACAAGCTTGAGATGAACTTGAGATGGCAACTCAAGTTGATCTAACAAAACTCAACTGTTGGTACCTGTTGATTTTGGCTATTAAAATTGCTGGTACAATTGTTGTTACCTGTTGGTATTTGATAACTGGTGATAAATGCTATCATACTGGTATCACATATTAACTATATAGTTATCACCATTCTTCACCCCCCCAAAAAAGATGCCGGAAGGTGTGCCACCAGAATGTTAGTTCGATGATATCTTACTTCAGATATTCAGTCAACTTAACTTTTCTATTGACCTTTTGGGGTTGCTATAACCTCATTGGTTCAATTTTGTTGGATTCTGATGAACCACCCAATAATTTCCCATAACAATTATCCCCAGTTATATCCCAGTATTCTGATTATGCCCATTTGTTTTCCGATAAGACTAAGCTAAGATACTATATTAAATATATTAAACGTATTACATATATATATATACCTGCATATACATATATATATATATATTATACATATGATTGTATTGTTTTCTGATGAGCTTAACCCATTGTATATTCTCTGTATATCCATATATTGCGGTATATACAAATGCTTATATCTGGTACGATATATCCTGCCCTTGAGGCCTGCGATGCCGAGGAACTCCTGAGGACTTCAACCGGAGCGGAGATGAAATACCGGAGTTCCGAAAAGAAGTGGATATGACTGGTTAGTTATAGCTAAGTTTAATAAGCACTGTTATGTTATGTTATCAAGTGTTTTTAGTATGTCAACCATAACACCATGTCTTGATTTAGCAATAGCTTCCAAAAATGTTCGTCTGTAAATGGATATGTACTCTCATGTTCATAGAGATTAATCATAATCATAACCAAAATATTGATGTTTATCATATGCCATCATAGTCCCTCAAGAAATGGAAAGTTCAGAATATTCAAGTGGTGCTATTTTCAATGGATTTTGCATCCAGTGAAATAGTAATCTGAGAAACACCCCCAGTGAGAAGGCCAGTTTAGTACTAAAAATGATGATCACCTGCTGTAAATGTAACATGGCCATGGAACGTGGTTCAATAGATAAATGATCTACAAACCGGCCATGTTCTAGCTATGTTAGATTACCAATGGGTATTGTGTGTCATATAGATTTCTATAGTATATCGCCCAACAGATGAACATGTGCTAGGGTTAATTGAGGAACTCATCCAACAAAATTGCCCCAAACAATGCTGAAATGTGTTCACAAATCGAGCATTTGGAAATAACACCTCACTGTGATTACAAAACTTACTGGTGCTTAGCATGCTGGGGGTTGCTCGGATATACTAGTGATGAAATGGATCATTCCCGAAAATTCCCTGCGTAAAACGCACCAGACAGCCGCGTTCAATAGGGGGATGACACATCCCATTGTTGATCATGGTGAAAACACTGAAATCCCCATGGTTAATAGAGCTATATCCCATTAATTCCCAGTTATATGTATATATACATATATATATATATTATATACATATCCCAGATATTTTCCATTGTTTCCCAGTTACCCTGGGGTAAACTAACATAGATTTGGAAAGGCCATGATTTCCCATTTGAAAAATGATGGAAGATGATCTACTTTCATGGTGGGTTTGACACATCTATGTTAGTTTACAGGAGGGTATATCTCATTATATCCCACTTATATCCCCAAGTATCTCTAATTATATATCAATATATCAATATATATATATATTATAAGTGTATATAAATACATATATATATATATACAATGTATCCCAGAGAATTATCCCATTATGTCCCATGTTATATCAGTTATGTCTCGCCAAAGTCACCAGGCTGCTGCCTGTCCTCCCCGCCCTGGACGCCGTCGCAGCGTCGCTGCTGGTCACCGTCGCGGCGTCTTTCGCCGCGGCGGTGCGGGAGCAAAAGCTGTCGCCGCAGCAAGGTGGGAGAATCGCGGTGAACTATGTATATGGCTGTATATAATGTTTATGGCTGTATATCTATTATAGTATATAGATGGATATAATTCCATTATAGCTTTATATAAACATCTGTATATCTATATCCATTATGTAACATGGCTATTGAAAATGGCCATAGAAATGGTGGATTTTCCCATTAAAAATGGTGATTTTCCATAGTTATGTTAGTTCACCAGAGGGTATAATGTTTATATAATGTTTATGGCTGTAGATGGATATAGATGAATTCATGGATCAATAGTTTTTCATGGTACCCTCTGGTAATTTGACATTGCTATGGAAAGATCCACCATTTTTTTATGGGTAAATCAGCTATTTCTATGGGCCATGTTCAATAGCTTTTTGTTAGTTTACCAGAGGGTAATGTTGGTAAACATATGATGTTTATATAATGTTGGTAAATGTTTAGATAATGTTGGTAAAACAATAATGAACCACCTATTTGGGAATGGTAAACATACCACCTATGGGTGGATAGGATAAGTGGAAATGTTAGTGGAAGATAGTAGGAGAATCATCTAATTATGGTCCACACATATTAGTTGGTGGAAATATTAACTAAGAACTATGTGGAACTAAGGAATATACAACTATGTATACTAAGCCCACATTTACTGTATTATGAGAATCTACTTATAGTTCATAGCCGCATGTCAGAACCGCATGTAATACGGACTATACGGACCTAAGTCATCGTTACCCTTTGGTAATTCGTAGCGAACTGGAAAATCACCATTGTGAAGAGGTAAGTCATTATGAGGATTTTTTTTTCGTAGATATGTTAAATTGCGAAAGGGTAGAGTCGATGTCAAGGGAGTATTGTGGGAACACCATGAGATAATTTTGGTTGCCACCGTCCCGGTGTGAGTCGTTTTGATTTGCGTGTGCTTGTGGACTTTATGGGTTCCCCATGGTTTCCCATTTTCTGACAATATCTCAGTTCCAAAACGTTATACCCTCTGGTAATTTAACATAGCTATGGAAAATCACCATTTTTAATGGGAAAATCCACTATAAATGGCCATTTTCAATAGCTATGTTAGTTTACCAGAGGGTACATAACAGCATTAACTATAGCCCTACTTAAACACAAAGCAGTTTTGATTCATGGGCTGATCCTCCGCCATTTTGGGACAAAAACTGGTGCGGCCGGTGGGTCTATGGGGCGAATGATCCTCTGTCGAATCACTCTTACTCTTTGGGGGGGGGCAGAAGCTTGACCCATTCAAGGTGGAAAATTGAATCTGAATTGAAATTTTGAAGATCATTGAATTGCTATCTCATCTCTGTATGAGTATGTTGTGACCATCATAGTTTCCATCAGAGGGTATGTGTCGTTTCACCAAATGATGCACCTGCTTTCACTGTGGGATGTGAACCTGCTTGTTTTCCATGGTGTGCCCACTGTGGGGACTATTCCCAGGTATGGTTTAGATACAAGCAGCGTAACCAGGGTTTATCCCATTCAGAAGTCTGTAAATTGTGTTTACGTTTTTAAAAGGGGTCAAAATTGCAATCCTCATTCCCTTGGTAGCTTTGCTACCTGGGCCCGGGTGGTATGATGAGAACAGTAGAAAATGTTGAATCAGTTTCATGTACAGTAGATGGCTGTAGATGGATATAGATGAATTCATGGATCAATAGTTTTTCATGGTACCCTCTGGTAATTTGACATTGCTATGGGAAAGATCCACCATTTTTAAGTTCGGTAAACCATCTATTTCGATTAGGGCCATCTATACCATGGCGAACTGTTCGTCATTGCTATGGAGAGAACGTGATCCCGGCGATCCCAAAAAATCCCATCCCCATTCAAACATTTTCCATGGTGGTCCCAAAGATGTGGTTTCATCCCATATTAAACCATGATTCATGGTTTTTTAAATATGAAATCCCATATGAAACCATGATTCATGGTTTTTGTTTCATGAACGGAAGGGATTACCCTCTGGTAAACTAACATAACTATGGACAATCACCATTTTTAATAGGTAAATCAACTCTTTCTATGACCATTTTCAATAGCTATGATAGCTATGTACAGCTATGTTAGTTTACCAGATGGTAGCCATCTTAGCCATCTTGAAGGGTTCCCGGATGTTCCCGGCATCGTCAGGCGCGCACGGCCTCTTGTCCCTCAGCCTGCTATCTGCATCCAGCGGTGAAGTGTGGGACGCTCTGGAAGACGCTTGGATGGGCGGCAGTGGATGAGCTGCTTTTAAGTGACATCCGTTGATTTTGTGACATCCTTTTTCATGAGGTCTTGGGCCCCAAACAATACTGGTTGGTGGTTTGGAACATTCTTTATTTTTCCATACATTGGGAAGAATAATCCCAATTAACTGACTATTTTTGTTTCAGAGGGGTTGAAACCACCAACCAGGATACTTGATTTTATTGGACGGTTTTGTATGTCCAAACACGTCCTCTGTTTCATGAAGCTTCAGAAAAACCCTTGCAGAATCCACTGGATGGTTCTGCAACAACTGTCAATTCTGAAGTAATCCGAATTTCCATACAGATACCTATACAGTATATATATATATATATACACATAATTAATTATACATATATATATACCTATACAGGATAAATATATATATATATATGTACATCATATATATATATATATATCATATATAAACACTTATACAAAGAGAATATCCGCAGTTGCCATGGCTGCATGTTCTCCATCGCGACGGGAGGATCGGGAGCTCTCAACAGCGTCGCGGATGGAACTCTGCTTGGCGGCTCTGTTGGAGGCGCTGGTGAGTGTTGTAGGTGGTTGTGAAGATTTCTGATGTTTATTTGAGGTATTTTAGATATGGTTGGGAGCTATATAATTATATAAATACACGTATTATACGTATAGTATATGTATATATGTGTAATTCTATATGCCCGTGGGTTTATATAATATGTTATATATATATGAATATATGTTATGTATATATATATACACCTATATGTATGTCTATACATATATGTATATATATATACACATATATAAATATACAGTGTATAGATTTAAATATAGACATAGATATAGATATGTGTTCTATAGCCAGATGGTGAAGATGTGTTCCTTGTTTGTAATGATGATCCAAGATGACTTTCATATGTTTCAGGGAGATGACATCACCAGCCATTGATGTGATGTGTTTTGTCTATGTGTTCTGGTTTGGACAAGTGTCCTCTAAGATATCTTGTTCCTAAACAAGCAGCAGGACTTTCCCTTTTGCAAAGTGTACTCAAGATGTATCAGGGGGGCAGCCAGAAAAGTAGAAGACCATTTGATTCCTTTGGTTCTTAAGATGGACACGAAATGTGAATGAAGGTTGACAATGGTATAATATCCAGTCTGATCCATGTTTACATCTATTCATCAATGATATGATACAAATGAAGTATCCATCAAACATTCATGAATACGATGTTCATTATATAATCAGTGTTGAACATACTGTTACTAGTAGTTCAGTGTTATAATGATTATACATATGTTCATTCAGTGTATACTGTACATAACTATACTATCCATTTAATCAGTGTCATTAATGTCCATTAACTATCTATAATGAATACTGTCTGTTCATTCATGGATAGTTCAGTGTATTTTGCTTCTTCCCGCGTCCAAAAATTAACCGCTGCTGCAGGCGGTGAATCGAGGTGCGGCTGATGCAGCGGTTGATGCAACCCATGTTACCCTCTGGTAATTTAACGGTTTGCTATTGAAAATGACCAAAGAAATAGTGGATTTCCCCATTGAAAATGGTGATTTTCCAGTTCGCTATGTTAAATTACCAGAGGGTAAACTGTTCTATAACTGTGTGTTTTTCCAAGCAAAACCAAGACAGAGTGGGTTGGAATTTTCCTGTTTTTCGGTGCTTAAGTTTTCAGCTCGCAATAGCTGTTTTCGGTGTTTTTGGGTTTGAGTGATGGTGAATAGATGTCCTTTTCCCACTGACCAATGCTAAAGCGGCTCAATGATTCTATTGGCATCCCCAGTGTGATTGTCATTTGGATGTGGGTCAAAATGGAAGACCGAGGGAACCACAGATGTTAGTCTAGTTTAGTATTAACCATCCATAATTTTGGGGTACCTAATTTTGACCCATACCCATTTTGTCCCAAGTTTGTGTGTGTTTTTGTTTTCAGACAGTGACTTGTCATCTGGAGATGAACCGATGCACACCCAATTCCTCAGGCGATGAACCAATCGACGTTACCCGAGTGCAGCGTTTGCTCCAGAAAAGCCGCAGGGGGCCTAGATGACGGAGGAGGTGTACATAATACTATGTACATATTTATACATATAAATACACGTGTATATGTATAATTATGTATATATATACTGTAACGTACATATGCACATAGTGTACTTCCTGTACTTCAATTTCACATCCAAAAAAATCAGCCATTTCGGTGAACATGGATAGTTGGTGCTGAGGCCACCTGAGCGGGGCGAATTTGTTGCTGTTGCAGCTACTGGAGGTGGGGTTAACCTGTCAGAAGTGGCAGTGGTGGTTGCTTATTGGTTGTAGAGTATTGATCATAGATGGTTAAAGTATGTTAAAGTCAGGCTTTTAACATGTTTTAACCATCTATGATCAATACTCTACAATCAAACACTGTGATGGTAGCTATCTATCTTCATCGCATTGCGATTCATGGGTTTGTTACCATAAATTATGCGATGCGTGGGATGGAACTAACCAGGGGGCTGCAGCGAAACGGTGATGACTGGTGATGTGATTGTAGCTTTGACCTTAGCTACCCCCAACAAAAAAATAAACTGGATAGTTCAGCATGGGATTACTCTCCAGCAACTTAAGAAAGCTATGGAAAATGTTCATTTACACACTGATTTCCATGTAAAAGAAATGTTGACTTCCATGGTTCGCTTAGGTTCCCAGATATCAGAGGGTAAGCACAGGCAATATTTGTGTGGCCTTGCCGTGCCTTGCCCCTGGCCAGATGGTCGGATGGTCGGTGTAGCAACAGCCAAAAAATCTTCCACAGTCATCTGGTTGGCCTCAATCATTGATGTCCATTCCTAGAAATGGGATGATGATGCACTTAGTCAAGTGGTTTAATTATAGACTATGTATGACTATTTATGACCTACATAAGTTATATAACTTTTGTATTTTCTATATAAGTACAATTTTGACATATCTTTTGAGGTGGCTCAACAGCCCGTGTTTTTTCGTTCGCCAGGCCATCTTCTCCAAGCGTTGTGTGGCATGGCCAACCGTCGCCGTGCCGAAGAAGGTCGGTGAACTTGGTGAACGGACGTGCGGATGGCGAAATCTTCAAGTTCGGGAAATTCATGGGATTTCATGGGATTTTTAATGGGAGTTCATGGGATCTCCTGGCTAATAGGGTGAATCAACCATCAATCGCTGGTGATTTCATAGGATTTTCCAGGTGGATAAAGCTGCGATAAACCAATAGCCCAATGGAATGTATTTTTTTTTATCCAGGATCATATGGATTGATATAAAAATGAATCACTACGGGATAACTAGGGGATAAACCATCCCCTATATTTGGGATGATGTAAAATGACCCCGAACTGCTTGGTTAATTGGATGGTTTATTATTGGGTTTACCACAGTACTAAATAGCCATGGGGAAGCCAGTTACGGAGCTACAAAAAAAATGTGTTCAAGCACATGAGACTTTTTATGGAATTGTTTGAAACTTGGGTACTCTGAAAATTATATGGTATATATATGATAATTTTACCCATTAAAATAGCGATAGATCGGAGGGTATACCCCATGTTCAGATACATCCAAATAGATTGACAAATCCTGAAATCAGGGACGGCAAGGTAAAAATGCATATCAACTGATTATCAACCATTGAAAAAGGACTACATCAATGGTTCATTGGCCATATAAATTTGGATGCTGCCTCTTGGTTTCCTCTAAATTAACTCAATTTTCAAAAACTAACTCCGGTTGACACCCTACTACATGCGTGGACTTGTGGCTTTCCTGTGTGAGGTGTACCCCTGAAATTCAAGATCAGGAATTGCACATCCACAGACGAGGATGCTGGAACCCTTGCTTGGGTCAGTCATTCCATGTCATTTCAATTTGCAGTAGATTCTTTCCACGGTCAAAATCTGTTGAATATAGAAACCATGGTATTGGTGAACGTTGATTTTAAAATGTGTTACCAGATTTAAAGGTCACTGTAAATGACTCTAAAACCTGGGCAAACATATTTTCACGTCATCTATACCCCAAAATGTCATGATGTGTTCCGTGGTTTATTTTACCCCATAATTTGACAAAGCCGTTCTGCATTGGCACTGCCAGGTGCTTTCTATAGAGGTTGCCTGGCTGAAGCGTTGAGTGTGGTCCTTCCAAAACGGTTTCGCTTTGCTGATTGTGTGAGTTTTAACTCATATTCTAGTGTAATGTATATATACCACCGGAGTACAATCATTCAAGATAGAGTACAACATCCCTCGAGTTCAAAAGTTTGAGGATTTTCCGAAATCTGTGATGTTCCTAAAATGTCGATTCCATGTATACTTCAGGATGGTAGATTAAAACAAAAGTAATTGTGTACTGATTGATTGGAAATCCCTTGTGGGGAATCCAAAATCTCTGGATGGCTTTGAGTCAGCTGAAATCACCACGACTAAAAAAGGATTGTCCTGGAGTTAGTACTGGTTTTGGTTTTCCTGATCCGGGTTTTTAATTAGTCTCCGAAATGGGATTATCCAATATATGAATAATTATAACCCTGAATGAGTCTCATGGGATTCTCTCATTAAAAAGTGGCATAAGTACCAAGCAGAGTTTGCCTCCAACATCTATGACCGCCAAGGAGAGACCTCCCAGCTGGTTGATTGCAGCCAAGGTGCGGCTTGGGAATGTGATTTTTACTCAATCCCAAAAACCATCCCCATCTTTTCCAGGAATAGTAGGTATAAAATGGTAGAAACATGTATAAACGATCCCCAAAGGGAGGATAGAAAATGGTGTATGATTGGCATCACATTCTGGAAAGATCGCCTCCTTGGTTCCAGCTGCCTGGGCTCAGGCGTCCCGCAGAACAGAGGCTTGGTTCATGTCTCTCGGCTCTATACCGAGAATTTCACCGTTTGCTGGAAGGGGTTCCCAGTTCTAATAGCTAAATCATCCATAGATCAGCCAGACCAGCCATTTTCCTTTTCGCAAAGTCTGGAAATTACCAGTGAATGGTAGTGAGTAGGTGTTTTTCCTTAACAATCTGCTGGGTGTTGTTTTGGGAATGTTTGCTTTGACTGATTTTAACTCCCTGACCTGTTTCTTGTTCCAACTCAAGTCCTAGGAGTTGCAGCATGCCTTGGGCTGCTGAGCCATCTGAATCAACTTCTCCTGTCCTCTCTTGGTATGGAAGCTGCACAAATTGTGGGAGTCCAACATGTTCCTTAAGATTTGTTTATCCTGTCCAGAGAGATGTAGTCTTAAAGTCCACATGTTTCAGATGCGGGCCATTGCTTTTGACTGCTTTCGGATGTTTCCACGATTGTTTCTACTCATCGTTGGCATCTAAAGACTCTGAGGCCTTGGAGGGATAAGTGTTGAGCATTGTTGAGCCCCACCTGCCGCGCTCAGGTTACTTTTGAAGAAACCAGGCGGGAGCTCTTGGCTCACCTTTGTTTTTCACCATCTGGGGAATCTACTGGGACATACTGGGACTATTCTTATCACAAGTTGGGATATGATATGATGATATGATATGACGCCCACAACTGTGGTGAAATATAATCACCTATCACCACTGATGACAACCATTTGTCAGTTGAAACTGCACCCCTAAGATCCCTAAGCATTCGATCCCATTGGGAAGTTCCTGCAAGTCCTCCTTTTTTTGTGCCCAGGCTCCGCGCGTTGCGGCGCGCCGGTCACGCTTTCATCCAAGACGTCCGCTGTGCTGAATACGGCGCGGCAGCGTCTGGAAGCCATGCTGCTGGAAAAAAGCCATGCTGCGCACAACGAAGGGCTCGGGGAAGCTGAACGGGGTTGTAGCTAATAAATGCTAATAAGCCAATGGAATGGGATTAGCAGTTACTGTAACCCAATGATGACATAGTGGTATATATATATATATACATATAATCAGATTCTGTAAAAAAAATAGGTAAGCCTATGAGTCCCACAGTAATTATATAGTTTATACATACGTATAAATTATCATTAACTATACTTTTTTCTTCCCCATAGATTCTTGCTTAATAACCCACTTATTTACAACCCGGTACACGGGAAGCCAGGTTGGTGCCAAGAAGGTGCGCGTGCGCCCTGCCAAACAGGTGCCAAAAAGGGCAGCATCGCGGCATCGCGGCATCGCTGTTCCAGGGGATCGGTTGCATGTTGTTCTGGATTCAGATTGTTGGTATATCCACATGGAATATGTTAATCCACATGGAATATGTTGGTGTATCAAACATATTTCTTTTTATATTGTTCAAAACCCTTTTCAATAGGTGTATCCACATGGAATACCTATTTTGGACTTCGTTCTGAACGGGTGGTTTCCTCTGTGATGCCGAAATCGTTCGAAATCTTTGCAGGTCAAATGGTCAAGCAGAGTCAACCATGATGTTTGGCTGCGTTTCCTGTTGGTTTCTTGTTGAAACTCATTTAGAAGAGTCAAAAGCAATTGTTACATTCTTTAGATGAATGTCCAGGATCCAGCTATACTGGCTAATTATACAGCTATTTGGGTATGTAAATAGATGACATGCATCCAAAATACAAGTTTTCAATCGGGAAAACGAAGGTTTGAGACCATGTTTTAAAACCAGGTGTTTGTTTTGTTTCTTTCATATTTGTTCCCCACATTTTCGCATTTTCGGACAACCACATGTTGTCCAGGCTCCGCAAGTCGTCATGGAGTTGGATGACGACTAACGGCGGCAAAAGAACTTGTACTGCAGTGGGGCAGGGGCCGCATGTGGAATCTAAGTCTAAGTCACTAGTCAATCGAAGTGATTTTGTAATGCGGAGTCAGGCGGGGTCCTAGTCCTTTTTTGAAAATCGTTGAGATTTGGATGCTGGATTGGACCAACCAAAGAGTGGGGATCGAAGCAGTAAAGTTGAGATTTTTGAAGTAGCAAATGTTCACTTTGAACAACCATCAATATGTACTTTGGGAACAATATATATATAAACTATGATATAACAATGATGATAACAAACATAATCACCATCATCATCATCATCATCATCATCACCACCATGGATTTGGGAGTGACAAGGTCAATTGGCTCCCAGACTAATAGTAGCCCAGCTAGCTTGTTGCTACTCGAAAGGGAAGTGAACAGAAAAGCAAGGAAGAAAGGAAGAGGAAAAGAAACAAATTGCTGGGAGGTTGACATAGTTGGACCCTTTTTATTTATTACAATATATTACAATTGAATACACTTGATAGATTTTGATCTGTGGGGCTGGGGTTTCAGTCGTTGGGACACCTGTAATTGGGATGAAGGGGGTACCGGGTACCTCTAGATCCCCTAGTACAGTGAGCCTCCCAAGCCATCGTCATTTTGGGGATTGGTGTTATTTTGTTTGATAAACGAACCATGAGACATATCGTGTTTTAGATTTTTAGAGGCCAAGGCACAAAATGCGAGGATAATAAACATACATCCAGGATCATCCAATCATATTATATATACACACAATTACACACATAATATGGAAATATATGTGTATATATATATTATGTATATATATATATTGCTTGTTGTTTGGGTATGTTTAAGCATGTGGCATCCCGCCATTTCTTGGATGTTGGTCGTGCTTAAAAAGTGGTTTCATGTTTTATCTCAACTGATCTGTTTTGGGCCAATCTTGGACGGGTAGTTCAAGATGTTCGTATTTTTTGCTATATATTTAACACCATGGTTTATTACCCGGTTATTTAACATAGCCATGGAAAATGGCCCATTTATAGATGATTTTCCCATTAATACCTCCATTTATAAGGGATTTTCCATGGCTATGTTAAATAACCAGATGGTATATATGTGGGAAACATAGAGGTAGAACAGGGTGTTTCATGGGAATATATGAGGTAAACATAGGTAAACACCATGTTTTTTTTAATAAATAACACCAAGACTTTGCTAGAGACACCATTTCCTAAGACTGAGATCGGACTTGTTTTTCCAAGGGGCCAAAAGGGTGAAACCAGCTGCTGTCGGCAGCCCATCGGTTTAGCCTCAAGTTGTTATTTAACGTTGCGTCGCACATTCTTTGGAGCTGATCCAATATGGACAAGGTGGGGTACCAGGGGTCCAACATAGGACGGTTGAGCTCCAATGGTGAGCGTTGTGAATCTCTGCCGAATTTTGGGCCTGAAAGTTTGATTGAAATGCCGACTTCTGCCCAAAAATCTTGATGTATATCTATGTTCAATTTGTATATTAATAATTATTCCACATATACACAACGTAATATACACAAGGTAATATATATATATATAATTATTTATACTGTACAAATACGCATAGAGTAACCCACGAAGATGCACAACACGCATGAGAAATACTGTACTATCAACAAGAGCATCCAGCAGGAAACAGGCGTTTCCCAAGACGTGTTTGAACTTGGTCACCTGGATCGCTGAAATTGATCGTCCATTGTGAACTTTCTATTTATCAACAAGTAGTTGGGGCTAGCTTGAGGTTTTGGACACAGGGAAAGAATTCTGACAACTACTAAAACCAGCACCTAAGTTGATCATGTTCAGTCTTGGAATTGTCAAGGTGTTCGCTGGCAAAAACATTCCTGTATAGTTTATAGCAGCCTCAGCTACTGCCAACCGTGATCCGCAGGGCTCTTCAATGAGAAGCCTTCTGTGGGAGTCTGACTTGCTGATGCCTCGCTGACATGTTGAGGGATCCACACAGTGGACATGGCATATACCTTTCAGTGATCTCGGTTTGCTGTAGTTTCCCACTGGAAAATCCACCACTTCGGAAGTGCGTGTTTTTTCTCCTCTCTCTCTCTCTCTCTCTCCCTCTGTATATATATATGTGTTTATTTATGTATATGTATATGTATATGTATATGTATATGTGTATGTATGTATGTATGTATGTATGTATGTATGTATGTATGTATGTATGTATGTAATGGTATGTTATGTTATGTTATGTTATGGTATGGTATGGTATGTATGTATGTATGTATGTATGTATGTATGTATGTATGTATGTATGTATGTCTGTGTGTGTGTATGTATGTATGTATGTATGTATGTATGTATGTATGTATGTATGTA
>CAMXCT020000226.1:25237-54227 GCA_947184155.2 Cladocopium goreaui | reverse complement strand
GTATGTATGTATGTATGTATGTATGTATGTATGTATGTGTATATATATATAATATGTTATATAGATATTGTCTAGAGGGAGATACAGGTGTGTTTTGATCCATGGCAATCAAATATGGCAAGACAAAAATCCTATGTCCAAAGCATCATGCATAGATATTGTTTTATTAAGACATATACATACGTATATATTATAACTAAAGGAAAGATTCTCCATTGACCATGACTAGATCTGGTGGCACGGATGATTGGGAACATGACATGACGCAGCCGCGAGTTCACAAGGAGTATTGAGGTCGGACGGTCCCAGTGTTGTTTTCTCCTCAACGGCACACATGTTTCTTTTCGGAAATGGTGCAACAACAAAACCAACATAGCTGCTTTAAAGGGGAAGATGATGAGCTGGGAAATGTGGATGGACTTGAATTGTTCCTTCAGATCTCAGACAAACCCAACATGAATTCTGGAAGTTGAGGTATGTTTACCGACCTTTACGCGTCCAATACAAACCTTCCCCCCGATCTGAAATTCTTCCAATGTGGACACCCCAAGTGGAAACAGCCAGGTGGAAACAGCCGGCAGTGACAGGCAGATCTGTGCTGTTCTGCAGGGATCTCTGGGGTATGTTTGCCTTGAGCTCTCTAAATCTCTATGAAAAGGAACAACCAATTTCCTGCATGAAAAGGAAATTGAGATCATATTTATATACATGTATATAGTGTGGAGGGAGGTGTCCTAAAATATCGATAGCCCAGTCACCATTGGTTTTTTTTCCATTGAAAAAAATACCCAGTCATCAATTCAGTTGGCCTAACTACAGCGTCAGGTGCTGTGTTTGGCTGCTTTAATTGCTTCTTCCTGGCCGTTTTCTACTGGGATTTATCGTGCCGGCCTCAGGCGGATATCGAAACCCTCCACTTCAAATAAAAGCCGTCGATTTGGACGGGGTAAAATTGTGATGTCCTGAATTCCCAGGGCTATCTATATCAGTTGACATGGAAAACCTTGATTTAGATCTAATTAGGACTTTGTAGATCTTCAAAAGCATCTAATTCCAGTGAAAACCTTCTCTTTTTAGGACTTTGTAGATGCTTTTTGATCAATGCAGACTTTTTGACCACTCATGTTTATTTTGTTCACTGGAAGGTACCAGACAACTCCCCTTCTTGGATGCGAAACCAATATGTAGATTTGACCAAAAACTGCTTTGGGAGTTTTTCATACCTCCAGCTCACATTGTCCACTATCTTTCCACATCTATCCATTGGAATCCCAGCATTTTGGGCGGCCAAGACTGGTGCCCTTCATTTGCAACATCTTCACCCTGGTTCTGATGGCTGGTGGGGCTGTCAGGCCAGACCCGGTCAGAGAGAGCGAAAAGTAGATTCTGGGTATTAGTGCTGGACATAAATAAATATGCAACATGGTAGGAATGCATAATCTATATATATATATATGAATACACATATTATAGCGTATGAATGTTTATATATACAATTACATTTTTTTATAGATATCATTATCATATATAATTGTATATATACAGTATATAGCTATATTATATGTGTATATATATATAACTATATATACAGTATATAGCTATATTATATGTATATATTATATATACAGTATAATTATAGCTATATTATATGTATTTATATATATATACAGTATAATTATAGCTATATTATATGTATATATATACAGAATAATTATAGCTCTATTATGTATGTATATATATATATGCATATGTTTGTTGATTATATTATATATATCATATATGTAGGTTTGTTTGCACATGTTCCAAAACCTTTTGCAGCCAGGTATGCGGCACCACAATCCTCAGCGGATCATAGCATTGAGATCCTGTCCCAGGCGGGGAATGTCGAACCTCCCAGGGGTTCCAGCTTCGAAGCAAGGGAAATGTCAACAGTTCACTTGTTCACTTGTTGGGAAAACGCCATGATTAATGGGATTTGATGAGAATTCATATAATTCATGGAATTTGTATGGTGATATGTGGTACTATTTGATAAAGTCTCTAATGTTAGATGGTATATCCATTGTTTGTATAACATTATATGCTAATAATGGTAAGATTAAGATCCCAACCTCCCGAAAAGACTCAATGCAATTTCAAGATCCAATCTTCACCAATGTAAGGAAACATGCTTTTCCTAGTACCTAGATTACGAAGTGCAATTTTTAAGCAACAAAAATGGAGATATGGCCGATGTGGAGGAGGCACTAAACGTAGGGGGAGCGTTTGGGTACCCTCCGGCAATTTTAACATAGCTATTCAGTATCACCGGGATTGGGTATGAAGCAACCAAATTTGCTGATTTTCACCTGCAGCTGATTTGGATTGAAATGCTCGCACCTCTGCCAATTCAGTCAAGACTTGTGTTTATATACTGCAGGTGCTCGAGTGAAGGTAATGGGAATCATCATCATCATCATCATCATCATCATCATCATCATCATCATCACGAAGCGCATCAAATCATTGAACCAATCAAACTCTGGATGATATCTCACCTCATTCGCCAATTCTTTGGGGATACCCTGCTGGGAATCAAACATGCTGTCAAATCCCTCATTTACCTTGATTTTCAGCATTAAAACACCATTAAAACAGGGATTTTTCATGGATCTTTCCATGTTTCCCATTGATTTTCCATGATTTTTTCTTGGATATCGCCATGTTTTTCACCAGTTGCCACGGTTTGCCACGGCCGCCCCAGGATGCCATCAAGGTGGCAGTGGAAAATATCTCCAAGATCCTGAACGTCGTCTCCCAGAAGGCGCGGGCGCGCTGAGAGAATTTGCTGGAACATGAAGGAAAAACACATAGAAAACAGGTGATGCAATGCTGTGATTATATATATATATACTGTATATGATATTTACATTTATTCGCATATATTCACATCTGTTCACTATGATTGGAAAACGATGAACTTGATGGTGATTTCAAGCTTTCTATGATGTAGTGACGTGATGACAGAATATGAGGCGAGACGTTGTGATTTTTTGGTTCTTCATCCATCGACTTGGCCTTTTTTGTGATTTTCGATGTTTCACCAGGCATTTGCACCCATGGCTGGTACCCTAATGGAGTGATCTCCGTGTGTACTGCATAATGTGTGTATTATATATATATATATTGTGTATAATATATATATATACACGTGTGTGCCTGTTTCATAATATATATATATATATGTAAACATGACTTTTTTGTGTGTTTTTGTTGAACGAGTTACATATGTGCTCCCCCAGAGACGTGCTTTTTCAGCCCATCATGACATAAAAAGGCATGAGATTGCATTGACAAATGGCAGCTCCAAATATCAGTCTCTGATGGTGATTCCAAATAGGTTAGTCCCAAAGTCCAACTGTTCATCAATAGGTTGCCCATTATCAATTATCAATTGATGGATATACCACTATGGCAATTTGATTATACCATCATGATCAGTTGCCAAATCATCATTAAGCTATGGCAGTTTGAGGATCTACCAATTATCAATTTGTTGATTACAAGACGCCTGTCCACCATTTCAAAGGCAAAGACACAGCCATATCAATGCCTGTTGGTTGTTTTTGCTATCCTATCCCACTATACTATATCATCATATAAAAAGTCCGGTTGGTATATATATATATATATGTTGGCATCTTTATATATATATATATACATGTATACATATGAATCCCCTATTGGTTATAGATCCCCATTCTTTTGATCTCCCAAAAAAATCTCCAAGACGCGGCTTCACGCTTCTCAAAATCGACGTAGGTGCGTGACGTGGTGCTATGGACGCAAGCAGAAGCCACCTTCATGGTCAGCTTCTTAGGTTGCTACCTGTTCTGAATGGCGGGGTTTATTGATATGGAGGTACCCATAGATGTCCTTTTTCCATTGGTCGGTTGATTAATAGAGGGGTGTGTTTACCCCTCTAACAACAGGTAAATGATGATAGATGGTATACCAAACCGGCGCCTCTATTTTTACCAAAAGGACATTGTTGGAGGTACCCCAAAATTAGTGCTTAATAGTGGTTAATAGTGCTTAAATAGTGACTAATAGTGGCTCTTAATGGTTGGTTGACTATGGTTAGTAATGGTGATTAATGATGATATGGGAGGTTTCCGTTTTGTTATGGGGGTACCCCAGTTATCATCCAGGTCATGGATGACCATGACTTCGTATTGAAACAACCGTGGTGACTTTGGGATCCCCCATTTTAAGAAACCTGGAACATTTTCAATATTGGATGTGTATCATATATGTATAGGTGCGGTCGATCAATGTCAACACGCATATCTATCACAAGATAGGATGAGGATGGGGATGAGGATGAGGATGATGATGATGAGGATGATGATGATGATGATGATGATGATGATGACGGTGATGATTTGTGTGTACATCCATTGTTCTAGATGCATACACAATGCACAATGTATGATATATCATGCAACATATGATATACCATGATATATCATGATATATCATGCAACATGTAAATGCATGATCATATATCAACAACATGTGATATGGGCACAGTGTGGGCCCCTCAGTTTAAAGTTGGTTGATAGACCTAATGAATACTATAGTTATAAGTGCCATAAACCAATCTTTTTGGAGTTTGCTTAACCAACTTAGCTATGTAATTCCTGTGAAATTCCCATGAAATCACCGATTGTTCATGGTTCAACTGCCATAAAAATCCCCATAGGTTCTTAAAGGCACGTTGACCGCGCTGCAGCCGCGGCCTAGGCCTTTGGGCTCTTGCAGCTGATCAGTTGGGTTCCACAGGCTGAAGCGGTGCTAATTATGGACACTTAATGATGTACATATTTTATACATGTAAAATAGATAAATAGATATATAGATCGATAGATAGATAGCTAGATAGATTCATAGATTCATAGTTTCATAGATTCATAGATTCATAGATTAGATAGATTGGATAGATAGATATACATGTATGTAGATATGTATTTAGACATGTTGTCCGCAACCTTAACGTTCGCCCAGACTCAGGATTGTGACAGAACAGAACAATATGTTGATTGGGGAAATAACATCAACTTTATCTTCATGAGGGATCAAAATTCGCCACCCCCTCTGAACAATACATCGATTGGGATAATAACATCAACTTTATCTTCATGAGGGATTAAAATCGCCACCCCCTTTGACCAATATGTTGAATGGGGTAATAACATCAACTTTATCTTCATGAGGGATCAACATTTGCCACCCCCTCTGAACAATACGTTCATTGGGATAATAACATCAACTTTATCTTCAAGAGGGATGAAAATTTAGAATATGTTGAATGGGGTAATAACATCAACTTTTTCTTCATGAGGGATCAACATTTGCCACCCCCTCTGAACAATACGTTCATTGGGATAATAACATCAATTTTATCCTAATGAGGGATGAAAATTCACCACCCCCTATGACCAATATGTTGAATGGGGTAATAACATCAACTTGATCTTCATGAGGGATCAAAATCAGGAAGGCGGGACATCAACTCCGGGCAAACGTCCAGGTCATGTTTATACCGGGAAATCCAGATGTCCTTTGTTCGAAAATGTGCACAATAATCATTCCCACCTTCTCTGGAATAGGATACGAACTACCAGCGTCAAATTCTCGTGTTTTCATGGATCCTTTGTCGCCGGGTCGCCTAAGGAGTGGCTACGCCCTACTGTAGTGCGACTCCAAGGGGAAGGGATTTTATAGATTTCTGGAGGATTTGGGCGATCTGTAATGATCGTTTGCGGTGCTGACACTTCTCCAATTGATACACGGTTAATCATGTTTACACAAAAATAGTAAACATGTCCAGAGTTGTTTGATGTTGTTTCCAGTGTTTTTGTTTACAAGTCCGAGAAGATATTTCTTTCAGATGACTCGGACCGTCCTATTTGCCTTAAACCATCCCGACCTCAAACGACCAAGCCCCGTAGGAATGCTATGAATTCTACCCAACGGCCTCAAATTAAACATACATACATACATACCGGTTACATACCGGTTACATACCATACCATACCATACCATACCATACAGGTTTTCCAGGCCAGTAAAGGTTTGTTTTCAATGTTTTTTTTTGTTAGTTTTGTTATTATCATTACTTTATATATATATATAGATATATGCTGCATAGAAACATGTGTGTGTGTGTCTAGATTTGTGTGACAATATTCTGCAATTACCTATTATACATATATATTATATATGTACATGTATATAATTAACTATAATTATATACACAGAAAATCATAGGTGATATTCTAAGTATCTATATATATATATACACATATTCGACACACTCCAATCCATAAGGCACAGCAGACGCCGCAGGTTTGCTTCCCGTGATCTGGTTCGTTGGAAATCTGTTGCTGGTCCACAACTCAACGGCGGAGCCTGGCGATGGGTAAATCTCGATCTTGGGATTTACTATGATTTACTATTGGTATTAAGTGGGACAATGAACAATTCATGGATTTATTTTGTTCTATAATTTTATGGGATTTACCATGGTTTCATGGGATTTAAACCATGGTTTAATGGGAATTCATTGGAATTTGACCATCAGAAATAGGAACTTCAGAGGACCTTAACTACCAAAGATGGGGAGTTTTTACTCTCCAAATAGAGATTGAACCAAAGTCAAACAGCACCTTGGTCAAGGTAAAACTTGCCATTGCATAATGGGACTAGAATCTAGCCATGGATATTGAAGGAGCTGTCGGGAGCCATGATGAATATTACTCGCGTGGAGCTATCGAGCACTAAGCCCAGTATCTCTGCGAAGTAGTGCCTAGCCACAGAGTTTGCGAATGTTTTTATGGCATCATACTTGGATTCTCATCTTTTAATTTATAGATGACCCCTGACATTCGGTTAGCGAATGTGATTTTTTACCCGCCACAAGCCTTACAAGCGAGACATAGTCCAGCTAGGGATCCTCATTTTTTTTTCAGCACAGAAGTTCACAAAAGTGGATACAATATGGTTATACCATGATGGTTATTATACCATATATATATATATAATGGATATATAACCATATATTATATATATAAACATCCTATTTTGAATGGCGAAATTGTTGATCCCTCTTCAAGGATACACGCAGAAAATGGCAGAAACATCAACTGTTCATCTCAGCAGATCTCCCCCGGCTGCCAGTCCGTGCCCTACGCTTGCGAGGTGGGTAGGTAGGTGGAGGTTGCTGTGGTCGCCACCGATCAATGGAGACTCCTTCTTTTTAGAGTGCTGGGTCAAGAAGATGGTCCTGCTACCTGCAGATTTTTGTGTGTATTATAGTAAACCATGTTTATTTGGAACAGCCAAGTTTAAATCTATCCAGAAAAATGGAATTTGGGGACGCGTTGCAACTTACAGTAGGGCACCAATTCCGGAAATGGTCTTGGTTGCATCACTAGTTCTTGCCAATTCTCTACTTGTTCTTTTGATTATTTGGGTTGTGTGGATATTTTACAGTATTTGAACCTGCTTTGTTGGTTTCATGTTTCATTCAGAGATGTTCACACTCACATTTGTCTGGCGATTGTCTGAATCAACTTTCATATTTTGCAACGAGGTGTAAGCTAATCATATGTCATGAATGGCCCTCACCATGTTACCGTTCATCCAGGCCAATCGCGAGCAGCTAGAGAAACACTGCAGGCAAGGTGTGTGTTTTTGAATGGTAGCATGTCGCATGTCATACACTCAACGTGTGCAGATCTATATCAGGTTGAACATCTGCGGAAGGACTCAGATCAATGTGCTGTAACCAATAATTATCTATATATATATATTAATTATATATATATAGATTAATTATATATATATATATAGTATGTGCCCAGTGCCGTGGGCAAAAATTTGCTCATGTTCCCATGTTGCCAGTATTGGAATTCATCAATCCATTGCCTCATCCCATTGGGGACAAAAATCTCTGCAGATTGACATTGCCGCTGTGACACTTTTGGAGCTTTTTTTCCCATGCTCAAAGAGAATTGGTTGAATATAATTTATCAATTGGCTCAATCACCATTGGAAATGGGGATAAAGTATTGATAAAGTTATATTAAACCATGGTGAATCAAGAAAACCGAGCTTCAACATGGTTTAATATCATTTTATCCCCATTTCCAATGAGTTTCCTGTAGAATTTCCCTCCCAATGCTGACACGCCAGGCCTTACCTCGACAAGGCCCTGAATTTCAAGGTGCCGCACGGTGGTCCTCCAGGAGTTCGAAGAGCAGATGAAACCGTCGAGTTTTGCTTTGAAAATCTTATAAAATCGAATAAACAACCATGAAAAAAAGAATCAGCACAAGGATTTCAATGAGATTTCGTGGCTTCAAAATAAACTCAAAATTCGAAGATCCTCTGTTCATAAATCCAAATGAAATCCCGAAATTCCAAGGCAGAGTTGATGGCGAAGGTGCCAAAGTACACGGATGTGGTGAAGGAGTTGGGCAACCAAGGTGGTGAGGCGGAGATGGCTTGAGATGTTGGGATTTTGCTGACTTCTTCCATATGTTTCATGAGTTTGTTTTTTCCGGTTTAGCTGTTTAGCCATCAAAAATATAGAGCTAGAAGTTGAGGTTCAACCAGGAAACAAGTGTTTTTTCATGGGATTTTGCCAAGAACTATTGGGAGTACAATGGGGATATACTTGTCATACCATGGAGGTATGGGGATGAAGGCTGCCAACTATTGGGAGCAACATCCTGATGAGAATGCATGGATGAGTTTTGGCTGAGTTCATAATGTGAGTATATATATATTTAACATGATGTGATATGATATGATGTGATATGATATGATGTGATATGATATGATGTGATATGATATGATGTGATATGATATATATATATATATGTTTTTATTTGTTTAAAGAATATGGGATTGAAGATCCCAAAAATGGCTCTCATTATATCGGATGGGTTCAAAGCACCTATCAGATGGCTTCTGGCGGGCTGACATGCTGCCGAGCAGGGTCGGGGATGGGTCAAGATTTAAGCTCCGGGATCACCGATTTTACATGGTTTACCCTCTGGTTATGACTAACATAGGCATGGTATAGATGGCCCATAGAAATAGATGGTTTACCGTTCTTAAAAATGGTGGATCTTTCCATGGCGAACTGTTAAATAACCAGATGGTAATATGAACCATCCAGTTATTGGGGCACAAAATATGACTTGACTCATATCCATCCCCATCAAGCCAGGGTGCCAATTGACCAATTGATGTCTTGTATAAATATACAGACCTTACCCTCTGGTGAACTAACATAGCAATGGAAAGATCCACCATTTTTCATGGGAAAATCCACTATAAATGGCCATTTTCCATAGCTTTTTGTATGTTCACCAGAGGGTAGTCGTCGCAACTTGACAACTTCAGCTCCGTTTCGCATCCAGGATGAAACGGATCATGATAGATCTCCCAGTTCCATCATGTGAAACATTGTGAAAGCCATTACTGCTTGGTGCTGACTGGAACATAGTGATTAATAGTGACTAATAGTGACTAATAGTGGTTAAATCCCTGGTTGGTGGTTTGGAATATATATATATATTCTTCCATATATTGGGAATGTCATCATCCCAACTGACGAACTCATATGTTTCAGAGGGGTAGGTCAACCACCAAGCAGATGATATCAAACCGAATCAAACCCATAAAATGTCAGATCAGATATGTCAGCACCCAGCACCGTCGATACGTCATGATCATGGCATGGCTCTAAGGTGAGATGGCCACAAGGTGGGCAGATGGAAACCAATGGGTTCTTTGGGTTGGGATGGGAAAATCCGAGAAATCGCTGGAAAAAATACCCATTTTGTGAATAGAAACGAAAGGCTCATAGAATTGGATGATTTTGGATTTGTTTAACTGGTTTAAGCCCGTCATATTTGATGGTAAAAACTAAAAACCATGGTTTCCGGTTAAGATTTTCCCTTAAAACAATCCAATGAAAAGGTTTAAGTCTTTGGGGCTGCGAACACAGTTGATGTGTTTTCCTGTTTCTCGTTTTCCTGTCGGCAAATGTGCTGCTGTATTTTCTCAGACTTGTGAAGGCGAACCGCGAATCCAGAACTTGAGCAACTCCCGTCTATTCAGCACACAAAGTTATTGCGCACATTACACCATATTACCAGTGATGTACACATTTGTGTATCGGGTGTTATATATACGTATATATTACATAATATAAGATAGCGTACATATCTATACAATGATACAGTGTGCAAATACACAAAGTCTGCAACTTCCATAGAGTCCCCGATGAAAAATGGCTCACCTCCCTGCGCATAGGTAAACGGGGCGCCCGGGAAACCGGCCGTGACTTTGGTTGCGCAGTGCGCGTGAGGAATCACCGAAGTTTCACCCTCAGGACAGGACGGAGTCCCAAGGAGTGATCATTTGCCGACCTCTTGGGTTTGTGGGATGTATGTTTACACATTTTAGCCTCTGGTAAACATACAAAAAGCTATTGAAAATGGCCATCTATAGTGGATTTTCCCATTAAAAATGGTGATTTTCAATAGCTATGTTACATTACCAGAGGGTAATACATGATACAATATCACTATATGATATGGCAGTTGATATGATATATGATATGATATATGAGATATATGATATGAATATATGATTATATGAGATTATACGTACACATATTATACTAGAAAACATTTGTCTAATACTGATATTCTGATACGGTACGCAACTTCAACGGTTCAATGTGGAGAAGGTTCAAGTCTGATTGCAAAGCTGCACCACACTACTCTGGGTTCTGAGATGTTCCAGCATAACTTTGCTCTTATCCAACTGCAAAAAGTATTTAACAAGGACTGACTGATTCATACTAATATGTGTTCACCTCTAAAGCGACAGCTTGATCGGTTCTTCGAAGACTACAGAGTAAGAATGTTTTGCTGTAATTGTTCTGGTGAATCTAGGGTTTCCTGCAATTGTTCTCTTAGAGCTCTCGAAATTGATTGAAACTTCCAACTCTTTGCATTTGCACCTTTGGCACGTTGCGGTGGACAGAGAACGCCAACGGAACAAAAAATTGGCCGCACTGCTGTGAGGAACAACTAGCTGGAAACCGTTGTTTTGTTCATAGACCAATTCCAAGTTCACACTTTTCTTTCGGTACGAAGAATCTTACCCTCTGGTTATGTCAAAATAGCTATTGAAAATGACCATTTATAGTGGATTTTCCCATAAACAATGGTGATTTTCTATAGTTATGTTAATTTACCAGAGGGTAGTTTTTATGGTCAGTGAACCAGTTTGACCCTTCCATCCTCGTGTGCTTGAGCCTCGTCCCAAGAACAGCCAGAGACGCCGACAGCCGCTGTGAATGGAGTGTGGGATCGGAACATATGGATATGGGTCAAAATGGAAGACCTAGGGGACCACAGATGTTAGTCTAGTTTAGTATTAACCATCCAATTATTGGGGTACCTAATTTTGACCCTGACCCATACCCATATTTCTGTGTTTTCCTGGAAACAAGTTTGGCAACATGGTAAAGCCATTCACAAATATTTACAAACCATAGTCTCTATTTGCTCATGTTTTTTTTTGCATGGGGGGGTATTAAAGATATGCCCCGAAAAGGGATTTGTTTGTGGATTGACCACATTTATTGTGGAGATCAGAATCAGTCGCTGGCTTTGCAGAATTCGAGTCTCAAAGTGAACGTCTCTGGATGTCGCATGCTTCAGAGATGCTTATCGTTGTTGAACTATGGAGCTTATCTACCTGTACTCATGGAAAGCAGCCAGCAATGGCAGATGACACAGGCACATTTGGACTTCTTCTGCTCTAGATTTTTGGCGTTCCGCTGCTCTCAACCATGGGGGTTGCCTTGTCTCGGCCTTGGATTCTGATCGCATGTACGTTCAAGATGTTCAAGCTTGGCAGTGGCGCTGTTTGGGTGTGTGTTGCCTTGTGAAGACATACAGCTAGTCCAAATACCATATCGGTGATTACATTTGTCTTTTTTTGGTCACTTATGTCGCACCTGCCAAGCGGGGGTCTCTAGGTTTCATGATACCAACTGCTCCTCTTCCTCCACAGTTGGAGGGATCACTCGAAGAACATAATTCAGACTTATTTATCTGGAGGTTTCCTTCAAAACAATGGTACCCGAAAACCATGGGTTTCAATCCTAAAATGGTCTAATTTTGGATGATTTGGGGTACCCCTGGTACCCCCATGACTTGGGAAATCTCCATTTATTTCTGCCTCAGGAGCCAGTGCGGTTTCCGGATGGAGCATTTCAGCCTAGGCCGAGATGGGACAGATAGGACCCATTTTTCATTGGTGTTTTGTGAGAGAAAATGATGATTACCCTCTGGTAAACATACAAAAAGCTATTGAAAATGGCCATAGAAATAGTTGATTTACATATTAGAAATGGTGATTTTCCATAGTTATGTTAGTTTACCAGAGGGTAACCAAATGTGAATGGGACACCACATTTTTAATGGGGTGGCAATGGGGGAAAATGATGATGGACTTTGTTATAGAGAAAATGTGAATGCAGTTGTTGTTCCCTAATTTTTCAGACGAACCCACACTTTGTTGATTTTGTTGGAAGTTGGAGGAATGATGCTTGTGTTTTTGCTGCTGTGTCATGTTTGAATGATGTTTGATGAAATATGAGTAACTATTGGGATGGTTCGGATATTTGGATATATTTGGTTGCTTCTTTTGGATTTATCCTATGCTGTAAAAGTGGCTAGTGAAGGTTAGAAAGGGCACAGTACTGAGTACTGAGAATAAGGCATGATAACGCAACATGCTTGTGGTCATTGTCGCAGGGTAGGAGGGTATCCAGAGTGGGTTATCATATTCCGGTAATTTCGTATACGTTCCAATCTTTGGGAAATTAAGCATCACATGATTACATTGTGATGGAAAAATCTTATTTGTTGGTGTTTAAGTCCTAATTTGTGTTGGTTAAGGTCCCACTGTCTGATGGCAAAATGACAAATCTGTTCATCAAGCATTAGGACTTGACCAATCACATTTCGGACTTCACCAACCATGGATATCAGAAACTAAAATTTACGCTCCGGTAATCAAACGTGGCAATGGAAAATCCCCCATTTATAGATAATTATAGATACCCTCTGGTTATGACTAACGTAGCCATGGAAAGATCCACCATTTTTAAGAAAGGCAAACCATCTACTTCGATTAGGGCCATCTATTTTCCATGGCGAACTGTTAGTCATAACCAGATGGTAATTATTCCACTAAAACCTTCATTTAGCTTCAGGACTTTCCATGATTCTCCAGCCATTTTCCAGCCATCCCCATTTTCGTTGGTTAAATCCCTATGAATCGACAGAAAATCCTTTGAATTCCCATTAGATTCCATTCAATTTCTAATAACATCAACATTAAATCACTATAAAATCCTATGAATTCCAATTAAATCCTGTTAAATCCTTATTAGAATCCCATGAAATCACCATAAAAGTCTCATTTTTGTTCCAACTCATCCTGGCAGGTGCCGTCGCCGACGTAGACAGTCAGGCCGGGACCCGGGACCCTGGGGAGTGCAGATTCTTGGATTTCTTAGGCCCAAGTTTGACCCATATCTCAGACCTAGGGACCTAGAGTTGGGTTTAACATGGTTGAACATGGTGGTTTGACCAACCCTACTTGGGCGATTTGATGGGAGCTTGTGCTAGAAGCCACCAGTTGAACCCCACTGTTCCATGGTGAAGAATCCAATTTGTGGGTCAATTATGGTCATTGCACATTTTGGATGGTAAATGTGTTTCGATTAGTTTTCAAAGTGAAGACCATATTTTTGTGTGGCACAGAATCCATTTGAATTGCACCAACACAAGTGTCACAGCAAGAAGGTCAGCATCTTTGGTGATATCGGATTGATCCGTATTGATTTCGCAGATAGAATCCATCAATGTCCACTAATACCCATTGATATGTCAGAATATTTCGGAATGTCCTATCAATTGTCCATTGAGTTGTCCATCAACACCTGTTAATATCCCATCTGACCATAACCAGATGCCCCCCTAGGAGCTCATGCTGGAAGTCCTAAGCACTGCGGCGGATCAGTCGCAAGGTGCAAGGCGAGTGGGGCTCGCTGTTGGCGACAGCGATTTCACATTCCGAAATTCCGGATTCGACTATCAACAAGGGTGATGTCTCATCTGAAATTGGTGTTTAAAAAAGGGAATATAATTTGAATTAATTTGGATATCTATAATAGACATTCTTTCCGGGATCTGATAGATGTTAATGCATAAAATGTCCCCCTGGCCTGAGGCAGTTTCCGATCTTGCTCCTAGATCCGGCCATGTAAGTCTCTAGGGAACCTGTGAACAAACATTCATACTGTCTCCTTTCCAGGGTGAGTCATGTTGAGCCATACAGATTCATGGTTCAAGATGCCAATGTGTTGTGGCATATATATATACATAATTATATATATTATGTATATATGTACACGTATAATTACATGGAGATAGACACATACATACTTTACATGATAAAAAGAATACACATGTCCCATTTTGTTGGCAAAATCACCAGGCCCAGTCGCCTCAAAGAAGCACAGATGTTACAGGTGAGGGGTCCCAAAGTCGGCGAGTTGGGACCGCAAAAAGTAGTTAAGTTGGGACACCAAAAATGATAAAAATGTGGATGACCCCCTCCACCGAAGAAAAAAAACAAACTACTGTATATCTATATGATTATATATATATATACGGATTTCATTGATTTAAATATATATATATATATACAATGTGTTTTAACCATCAACAGTAGGGATTCAATGGATGTAACCAGCAACCATATGTAATTCATTTGTTTTCATTTTTTGATATAATGGGCATATTGGGATACATATAACTTCTTGTCACATTAAATAACCAGACACATGATAGGAACCAAAGGGATTTAGGTATATACCATTATGTAACCCATGTTTGGACCCCCGGTATACCCCAACATTGCTGCGGAAAAATATAGAAAGTGATGCTAAGTTTGGTAGTTAAGTTCTAAGGGCCATGTACGTTCTATATGTTCTTTGGGATCACTCCAATAACCTCATTCCTCAACAATCAACAGCCCCAGACCCCTGGTGGCGCGTATATTATGTGTTCATTTTGAGAACCAAGCGATGCGGGGTCCATGAACCAACCATTATTTGCAGGCGAACACTCCATTCTTGTAGATTACTATCCTCCCACAATTTCCGGAAAATTTACCGGACCCCCTTCTATGTAGAATTGTCAAAACCAGGATTTCGTCGTCTAAAATATGTCCAACAGAAACAGATTCATGCCAGAATTTTTGGATAATTTTTACCGATTCTGACAGATTCTGACAGATTTTGTGACATTCCCTCTCTGGTTGGTGGTTTGGAACATTTTATATTTTCCATAGTATAATATAATATATGGGATGATCCTTCTCATTGACTTTCATATTTTTTCAAGATGGTTAAAACATGTTAAAACCACCAAGCAGCCCTCTATTTTCGTTGGACAATCTGCCAGAAAGTCATGGCGAAAATTGGTGCCACCTCCGGAGGTCATTTCCCTGAAGTCTCCATCCGGACTTGACCCGTCCTCGGTGAAATCCTGGGAAGTCATTGGAGTCTGTAGAGGATTCACCGATTTGTTCTATTTTTCTATAATCTATAAGAACATAGACATACATATATATATATATTATACAGTATATACATATATGTTATATACATATATAATCATATATATATGTGTTATGTGTATATATATATATATATGTAAAATTGTTATTCCATTACCCTAGTGACTGGCCTTTTAAGACATTTTCATACCATCATTTGCCTAAATTGACCTGGGGGAATCCCCATGAAGGGCCCCTACTAAAACAGCAGCCCTCCGCTGGGAGATAGGCAGGCATACATTGACATGGCTGCAGATTGTTACAGCCATACATTGGTAGCTCGCTACTGCGACATGACTGGAATGCTACGTATCTTCCGATTGCCGAACTTTTCATGGTGGTGAATTACTACACTTTGTCCAGAAGCATGACGTTGTGTTTTTCGTTCCTGCTTCTCTGCATTTTGATGCATACAGAGCAGAAGAATCCAGGGCCCTTCATCACGCTGTTTACAGTGTCAACATCATTCATTGTCATTGCTCATTGTTCTGTATGTGGTGAAGTATTGTCTAAGTCTATGTCTGTGCCACATTTATTTCTATGACTTTCTATTCATGTTGATCATGAGCCCCAAGGCCCCAAGCGAAAGTTAAATTTCTGTCAGGGCTGCTCCAATCTATGGTGAATCATAGCCGGGGAGACTCGTCATGGCCGCGCCTAGGAGCCCTTAGGTTTCAGGTGCCCTGGGAGACCTCCAAGGATGATCGGTATCCAACGGTATCAGGGTTTGAACTGAAACATCTAAGAGAAAACATCAGATCATGTCATGAATTATCAGATGTTTGCCTATTTCAAATGGCCCTAAAAGGGATGCTTTGGGGATAGACATGTAAGATACATGTCTTAAAGTTTTGGACATACAACAATGATTTACATGTTCTGTTCAAATGCAGGATGTTTCGAATTTCACTCATGCATGGCTCCGTACTATCCTTAGGACACAAGGGAATATGTTCTTTTGATGGGAGATGGCTGCACAACAATAGTCAGTAGTGATACATTATTTAGGGTTGTCTATCCTGCCAAACACCAAATTCTTTATCACAATCAGAGTCCCGGATTTCCCAGTTATAAGCCCAAATTTGTGGGCTTGTAATCCCACTTCGAGTACCCCAGTCATGCTCAGATTTTTATTTAGGACCCTACTTGGTTCATCCCACTTAGTAGATTATATCCCTACTTATACGTGGATTCATGGATTAAGCCATCTTACTCCACTTCTATCTAGGGATATATATATATATAATTATATATATATATGGCCTACTTAATTAGTAATTAAGTGGTATAAGGCACCAAGTACGTGTGTTGGTCTACTATTGTTTCAACATGTTTGGTAGGTGAAACATGTTGGTCTACGCCAGGTACCGTGACGAGGTTCGTTCCCTTTGGCCCGACGAGTATCGCTTTCAGGCAATCCGCAAAATCTGCTGGGTATACAATTATACAAAATCGAACTATACACGTATACACGATTCAGCTGTATATCAATCCCATAGGATCCATGTATGCTATATATGGTAACATTTACCATCAATATACCCCCAATGTTAGCATATATACCATACATGGATCCTATGGGAATGTATACTCTGACATTTTTGCGGGCGCCGCTTTTAGTTGCCTTTGCATTCTGAGGCGATCCGCATTCAAGTTGTTCCTTGTTTTAAACAGAACCCAGCAACATCAGTCTGTTGCGGACCAGAGAATTTCATGGATCCACCCAAAAAGATGACGGCGGAACACTAATTATCATCATGATAGTACATAGACCCTCCAAGTGCCCATTAGAATGGGCCCCCAAAAAATTTACCATCTTTTGCCCATCTTTAGAGGTACTTGGACTTGGAGGGTCTAGGTATTAGTAAGAAACCTGGGAGCACCGCCGGCAAGGCGTCCAAACGCGCTTGGCAAGTGCATTTGGCACGGCGCCACAGGGGAAGCCAATACAGACAAGCAATGAGGGGTCTATGCCCATGATGGTCCATATGTGTGGTTGTTAACATGTCATAATCCACAGTGGTCCATATATTATATATATATGTGTGTGAATATGGCGACCATAGTAATAATAATAACTGCGATTGATCCCGTTCAAAGCTGGGTAAAGTCAGCTTTCGAGTCATTTTTAGTACCAAAACCCAATCCTCTTTGGGTGGTGAAAAAAATTCTAAGAGCCACAGCTATCCAGCGAAAAACAAAACTGGGGCTGGTTTGGTGGCTGTGATCTACCCCTATTGGCGGATGATTATTTTGGGATTTGGGGAATTAATCTATCCAACGGTGCTGCTATATATGGTGTGCCATGGATCCCATCAATATACCCCCAATGTTAGTATATATACCAGCACCATGGATCCTATGGGTTATAGGAAATTATAATTCATGAATCCCCTGTAACTATCCACTTAGTTAATCAACTCTATAAGCTATTATATACGGGCTTAACCAACCATATCCTGGGAATTATCATCCATGATCGGAAATCCATTCTGAACCAACAGTGCTCAGCTGGACTACAATTTCGGCACCGGATCAGTAGCCATAAGCATTAGATCCAAGTCTGGCAATGTCTGGGTCCGCCGCTACGCCCTGTACCCTCTGGTAAACGTTTACATAACTATGGAAAGATCCACCATTTTTAATGAGAAATTCCACTATAAATGGCCATTTTCAATAGCAAACTGTTAGTCATTACCAGAGGGTAACATGAAAGCTGAACTTAGGGTGCTCCAGGAGAGATGGTTTTGGACTGTACCAACTTTGGACTGTCCAGTTGTGAGGGGTTGGACTGGTAAATTTTGATCATTTCACTACATGCAGCCCCCAAAAAGGTTAGCAATTGGAGAACCTCATGTGGTTTCCAAATTAGTCCAACGTAGAAATGTTCCAATTACTATCCAATTCCAATGTACTATCCAACTTTACAGATTATTCCAATTACTATCCAAGATTATTCCAGTTTGTTCCATGTTTTTTTTTCAGATTCCCCAAGTAGAAAGCTGTGTCATATCAGCTTCCAGGCACAGGCAGACAGACCAGAGGCAGATGGAGTGATCTGATGGGTGACCTGTTGGGTGACTCAACCAACAAAAATAAAGGGATTCAATCAGAAGAATAATGGTGATCTAACTAGATCCAACTAGATCTAAGTAGAGATCTAAGTAGATTTTAAGATGAATTTCAGTGGTTAAACAGAGTTCACTCGGCAGTTGCATAGCTGAAAAAAGCTTATTCATCCAGAAAAAAACAAAATGTTTTTTTTTTTTCAGGGAGGTACCCACTGATGTTTAATGATGTTTATCCATTTTGTTGTGACTGATGGGCATCGACAATCTTCA
The DNA here is from genome assembly GCA_947184155.2 of Cladocopium goreaui. Lineage (NCBI taxonomy): Eukaryota > Dinophyceae > Suessiales > Symbiodiniaceae > Cladocopium > Cladocopium goreaui. The sequence continues at coordinate 35,118 of CAMXCT020000226.1, read as the reverse complement.
GTTTTGGAATATAAACCTGTTGACTTAAGCAAACCCACTTTCTGACTTATTTTGGTATAAACATGTGTTCTAAATTGTTTTAATGGTGTTTGATCAGAGGGTAAGGGCTTAAGTAACCCTCCCAAGGTCCCCGGTCGCATCGCTGTGTAGCTGAGCGGCTCGGCAGGGCTTCGTACTTCAAATGGCCAGTCGAAATCAGGAACGAACAGCTGACGCTGTGGCTCTTGACATGGAGGCGCAGTGCTGCGCCTCATCGGGTTGATGGTTGAAGCAATGTCGGGTGAGGTCCGAAAATGGGAGATATACCCCAATGTATGGCAGTTTGAATGGGGAAAATGATATATTATATATATATATATGATATATATATATATGTATATATATATGTAAATCCCATGACTTGGAAGATGCAGATCGCTAATTTCAGATCCATTCATGAACTTCTCTGAAACATATGTAACAGGGTTGCTCCAGCCCGTTTTAGGTCATTGATAAATGATAGCCACAAGGGAGAGGAAATTCATCATGTTACTTTTATATTCAGCCAATTTAACCCAATTGACCCTTGTACCGCACCCCATGATGTTCATTTATTGAGGCTGCGAACTTCCAGAAAATATGTAGGGCAGGTTTGATCGAAGCCCTTTAGTTTTTACTTTAGATTGAAGGTTCAGTTTCCATCATCTAGAATCTAGAACTACCGCAGTAACGGAATCTCAAACTGTCCAGGACTCACTTAAAGTTTCCTCCTATGCACATCGCTTCAATTTGTACAGTCGTCCGGCACCCCAGACTGAGCTGGCAAGGCTAGGGGAGCAGTCCCACTAGCGAACAACAACAGTAGTTATGTCAGTTTATGTGTGTATATAATATATATATATATATATTACATGGTTTTACCATATTTTATGAGGAAACGTGGACTATAATGGGCCTGTCACGGGGTTAGTTTGGGGGTTTATAAATGTTTGTAATCCCTTCCCCCTAATACATGTATGAAGTATAATTGGGCTATATATAATTACCCGGCACTAGAAAACCCTGCTTTAGGGTGTATTTCATATGATTGGGGGATAGGATCGGATCAGATGAAGAACGCCCAGTTTCATTTTGGGAACTACCTGGAGACTGTCATCATGGTGGGCCACTGCGGAAATGATCCGACTGCGGGTTATTTTGGCCTCGATGTTGTAGATTCTGCAAGTATCGTTTGGCTTAACTATTAATATGTGTCAAATCTGATTATCACAAGAACTACATTTGTAATAGCAGGTCATCAAAATTCCTGGCGTGTTGCGGTCATTGAATTTTGACAGATACCCCCTTTCAAGACAATATTTTGTCTTTGGGCTGGCATACTTTGGGCACTTGTAGAGGTTTTATGCTCGAATCGTTTTGGCCGTCAAGCTTATCTTCAAGCAGGTACCGTCATGAGTTGCAGGCCCTTAACTAAAATACGACCTTCTTTTTTGCCCAGGCTTGACAGAAAAGAAATCAAATGTGTCCATGGCTTGCTATACTTACCATATGGGTGTGTCTGAAAATAGTGTAGCCCTAAACCCAATGGTTTTGCTGATCATTATCCCTATTAAATGGCTATTTCATTGGGAATATACCCTATTTTCATCACCAAACCCATATGTGTTCTCGCTGTATTTTGTTGAAAGCATATCCGGGCCCTGAGGTGAACATGCCCGCGAAGCCGGTTTTGTTGACCATATCCCCAAGATCGAGGCGTCCGAAGATTTTTGTGGCAGAAAATGCTGGGTGGATACCTTGAAAAATGGTAATTTTCGATATGTTTTATCTATATTCATTATATTCTTTTATAGGGGAATATTGTGTTCAATCATAAGATTTTGATAGATTTTGGGGGTGCCCTATATTCAGACACAGCCAAGACTAAGACAAAACTACCACTAGATCTTTGGTATGATACATTATGATACTGTCCGTATAGAACCTAAATACTGTAATACTGAATTTCTGGTTACTCCGAGTTATTCCAGCGAACTCAATGGAGTGAGAGAGCTTTGATGGCTTTGTGTATGATGGCTTTGCGATGAGTTACATATTGTAGATACGCATACGATTTTTTCATGTCATGTCGTGATGTTGATTTATCAAGTCAAGTCAGAAACGTCGTAATCCCTTTCATGGGGCTGCCTCCACTCAGTGCAAAAAGTGAGGAAACATAACCAGCTGATGGGAACATAAAACCAGCTGGATCCAGGATCTCAGACAAAAAAAGCGATGTCTCCATCGTTGCTGTAGCAGAACATCCAATCGTTCGTCTTGCTTGATTCCCAATATCTTATAGTGGTGAAAATGTCAATGTTTCATCATGGTGCAATGTTAAAGCCAGAATTGATAGAATCATTAGTTGGCGGAAGTCCTCATGTATATTCCTTATGTTGTTGGTGAACATCTCCATGTTGAGTCCACAGACCCAGTCATTTTGCAGTTATATTAGCAACAACAACAACAACAACAGCAACAACAACAGTTGGTTACTTGGTTGATGATTATGGATGGTTACATACTACCCTTTATAACTTGATATTGATATATTGGGATTATCATGATCCATCACCAGGGAATGCCCCATGGCAACAAAGCATTAGAAGGATAGGTGTTCCATGGTGGTCCATCAAGTAGTACTATCTTCTAGGCAATCGGAATCCCCAACCATTAGCCATTAACATACCTTAGCCAACCAGTGGGGTTTTGACTATTCTGGCATATATAGTTAAGACATTCCCAACTCGTTTCCATGTATTGTAGGGGATGTACTAATACCATAGAACCATATACTTCTCATTAGTTTGGTGATTGTCCAATAGTGCAGAATTGGTTTAGGGAGATATCGAAACCGGAAAACAATCTTATATTTGGGAGGAACAACGACTTTCCTGTAGATATCCCTTTGAATCGATCCATTGACATTGCTTTGCATGTTTCCTTGATATTGTTAGTAGCTCCCACTGTAAATCCCCATCATATCCCCACGACCTCACTTCAATGATTGTTACTGCAGTATAGGAAACCATCTCCAAATCACTTCATGTCAGGTTTGTGAATTACTACAATTTATCCAGAATATGTATATATATATATATTTCTATCAAAGCTGGGATAATGATCCTAATTGACTTTGATTAATTTGAAGCCATGTGATTCCACGATCAATCAGCCATGAACTTGGGTTCTCATGGTGAATTGCGGAAGTTCCAATCTTAATCTAGCTTAACCATTCATAAATATTTATCCCGATCATTGGCCATTTTAAATGGCTAGTTGATCTTACCATCCTTCTCAGTTCCAATCTTGTCAGTTCCAAATCTTGGTTTCAGATGTCTAATTCTAATTTAATTACACATGTTGTTTTAGCAAGATTGATAGACTTGAACCATCTTTAACCACTTAAACTACCCATGAAATCACCTCTTAGTCATAGGTTGAACTTCCCATGGCCAGGTCGCAGCCCCCGTGGCGTGCCGTGTGGTGAAGACCTATCTTCCTGCCTTGCTGCCCGTTGGTCCTTTACTTGGCCCCGGGGCAGTGGCTGGGGATGGGTGGTTTGGAGCAGAAACACCATCGAGAAACGATGATGAAAAAAACATGTTGGTGGTTTGGAACATGTTTTATGACTTTCCAAATATTGGGAAAATTTAATCCCAACAAAAACAACAAAATAGAGGGGTTGAAACCTCCAACCAGATAACATGTTGATAGATGCGTTATATATATTATATACATATATATATATAGTGATATAATTATGTATAGTGAAATATACTAAGTATCACATGTCTAATTGACAAATGTGTTTGATTGACATACACATATCAACCTCTTGTGAGATATGTTATTTTTTTTGCGTAAGTCTTGGTTCTTTTTGGTTCTCGTCACTGATATAGTGAGTAGAAGGGAATTCACCTGGACTGGGGGTGATGGTGACACATGTCGACAGCCTCTGCAAGGTGCTGTTTGCATGTTGTTCCCATACGCGGACAAAGAGGTTGCTGCGGGAGGTTGATGGTGGTGAGAGTTCCCAGGGGTGGTAGGCAGCTGAACTGATCATTCCACTAGTTGAATTCCTTGCCTCAAGCATTGTATAGTGACCGTCACTACAATGGCGGGCCACCAGATTGCTTTCGCACACTTAGTTTGGACTCCTGCTGATTGATGATGGAACAAATGAATGTTTCTGGCTTAGTGCTTTTGAACCCCGGCGCCGGAGCTCTTATACTGTAGATGTGAGGGACAAACTATCACATCCCATGGCAAACTACCAAACTCAAAGCGCATATGAGATTCCGTCAAAAATTGCATTGAAGTATGTATTATGTATTGGAGTGAGCATCGAATCTTGATTTTTGCATGAAATCTTCTAAAGCGATACCCGACTCACCAAAAACGATAGGGGGACACTAATTTGATGATGCATTTGACCGAAACAATAAATTCAGGTCGTGGCTCATATTATAAATACCATGAATCTAGATGAGTGCCCCCAAATAAATGGATGATTTCACAAGAGAAGTCATTGGGAGGTCCCTTTTTCTCCCACCTGGCTGCCAGGTGAAGAAATTTGTCTTCGATGGCACTGAAGACTTTCTAGAGCTCTCGCAGGTGCCCCTGATATCAATGGAACCCGTCGATGGCGTATTCCGGCGATTTCATATGGCATGTTTTTAGCAGATTTTTGATGTTTCTATAATTAGGCAAAACATCATTCAATTATGTCCAATGATATATCATATTCTATAGATAGTTTTATAATGGTTTATAATGTTTTATATACATACACATTTTTTATATACATATACACACACACATGTTTCTGTGTGTGTGAAGTTAGGGTTTCTCTCCAAAATGAGTTGGCACCAAGTTGAAACCAACGTGGTGATGCTCGGCTAGTTGGTGAAAATCAAAGACCTCCCACACAGGTTGTGCATTCTCACTAGTATCCAAGTGCTAGTCAGACCATTGGCTTCCAGCAAAACGGACATTTTAGATCTGTCCAAAAGGTTGGGGACACACCATCTCGTCCCATCTCCATCAGTGAAAATGATCTTCGGGTCTTCGGAAACCACAAGCCGCGAGGCGTTCTTCCATCATGCTGCGTTCTCCTCTGGTGGTAAAGAATTGCTCTGCGACCTCCAGGCAGTGTCCTCTTGGTTGAAGGTATCTCAGTGGAGCTTTGTGGATGTCAATGGTGAATGAATGCTAATGGATTCCAATGAATTTCCAATGGATGTTCTTTTGTTGCGAGTTCATGGGAAATGTTAGACTAAGCAGCTGAAGACTATAGATAGTGTTGATTGTTTTTTCCTGGATACCTGGGATTAGCGAGGTGAATTGTGTGGGTTTGAGCATCGATATGCCATGAAACATGCCCATTAAATCCCCCTTAAATCCCCGTGAGAACCCACTTGAGAAAGGGTGTTGAAGAAGAAGATGGCAGTCTTTTGCTGATTGACCCGTGCGGAGTCCTGGCTTTGGAGAGTGGGCGGTTAATCTCTGCCTTAGGGCTACCTGGGAAAAATGGTGATTTATTGAGGTAGTTTAATGGAGATAAAATCTCATGGACTATTGTATATATGCAACCAACAAATACAGAAATGCCAACAAGATTTTGGGTGTTTATCAATTTTTGGGGCTCCTAGACTCATGAACACTGATATTTTTGGAATAAACACAAGTTAATCAACTATAAATAGATATACTGTACATATATATATATAAGATATTATAAGATTATATATGTATGTATTTCTGGTGTGTCCAATGTGTGAGAACCACCACTACATTGTAGAAAGCTGCAGAATCCGTAACGAAGATCCGACCGAGGTGCATCCTGCGCGGCAACAAGGTGACTGTTGGGAACCTTCTGAAGGGCGCCGTCCGCGAAGACAACTATGGTGAGGCCTGGAGGTCGCGAGGTTGATGTCTTTAACCCCCACAACTCCGGGATTTTGTTATGGTTTTTTCCACCATAGTTGTGACTGGAATACTACTGACCCTACTTGTGACTGGGGTGAGCTTACGCGCTTAGGAACTGGGTGAACCACCAAGTATGAAGTAGATTAATGTCAACCTAGCTGTTCTGTTGGGATGATTAAACCCATAGGGATACACGTCAACCAACTTCAACCGGTATTTCATGGGATGTCCTAACCCTCAAAGCGGCAACAGACATTGGTAAAAGGAGAAAACAACATTTGGTAAAACTGTTTTTCAGACACCATTTTTTATAGGTAGTCTCAGAACGAACGCATTTTCATCTTGGACACAACCAACATCTTCATCTTGGGAACCGCATCTTGAAAATGGAATGGCCAACATCCTAATAGATTCAATCCCTGGCCTTTATCTATCAGCTCCGGAATTCCCATTTTGGATCGATCCATGGATAGAAGTGGGAAATCAGTATTCCTACCATTTCTTACATATATAGTGTATGTGTGCATTTTTTTTTGCAAATCTTCGCCATGCCCTCTGCATCCTGAAGCTCTGCTGGGATGTGCTGGTGGGAGCTGATTCCGTGGACGCATATCGTACCGTAATGGACGGTAGGTGGTTCAAGAAAAATACTAGACCTCCATGCCAAAAAGTCAAACAAGGATCCTTGATTCACGTTCATGTGTGTTCAAGATTTAAACTTTGATTATGTAAACAGCTCAAAATATGTGAAAAAAGTATCCCCTCAACTACATAAGGTCTAGAGTACCCAGGCCTCCAGGCTTCAGGGGCCCAGGGTCTAGAGTACTTCCAGGAGCACTGTAGACCCTCTGCATTTAAGGTACTATAGACCCTTGAGCGTGTCTATGTTGGACATGATATATGGATGTCCCATAATTTTCAACTTTGAAGATGTAAGGCAGATCTTGTTTTTTCAAAGGTCTGGACAGCTTTTCTGGCAATCATCAGGACAGGTTGGTTTTGCTGACCATTGTAGCTCTAGACCTTTGCCAAGCTAGATTCCAAAGTTTGTCCAAAGGTCTGGACAGCGTTTCTGGCCTTGATCAACAGAGATTGGTTTTGCTGGCCATTGTGTTTCTAGACCTTGCCACGCTAGATTCATAAGATTTCATAAGATTTTTCCAAATTGTTATTCATAAGATTTGATAAGTTTTTTTCCAAAGTGTTATTCATAAGATTTCATAAGATTTTTTTTTTGCAAATTGTTATTCATAAGATTTGATAAGATCTTTTTTCCAAATTGTTTTTCATAAGGTTTCATAAGTTTTTTTTGCCAAATTGTTATTCATAAGAGTTCTTAAGATTTTTTCCAAATTGTTTTTCATAAGATTTCGTAAGATTTTTTTCCAAATTGTTTTTCGTAAGATTTCATAAGATTTTTTCCAAATTGTTATTCATAAGAATTCATAAGATTTTTTCCAAATTGTTATTCATAAGACTTCATAAGATTTTTTCCAAATCTTATTCATAAGATTTGATAAGATTTTTTTCCAAATTGTTATTCATAAGATTTCATAAGATTTTTTTCCAAATTGTTTTTCATAAGATTTGATAAGATTTTTCCCAATTGTTATTCATAAGATTTCATAAGTTTTTTCCAAATGTGAAAAACTTGTGACAGCAGCGAAGAAAAAAATGAGCGAGAGAAAACATGTTGTTTGGAACATTTTTTTGGTATGTTTGACGCATGGGTAAACGTCTTCAGACCTTCAGCATCTGTAAGGTCGAAGGGTCTAGACTATTGAGATTGTTTTACGTGATTTAGCTATGTAACTCTTCTTCAGACCCCGTTTTTAGGGTCTACAGTGTAAGATCCAGGGTCCCTGCCAGGTAGCTGATGGTATAAAAAAGTCATTTGAAGCTACCCAAGAATGACCTTGTTTCAGGTAGAGGAAACGTCCTGAATGATTCGAAATTCAAAGTCAAGAACAAATGGATAATTTTCAACGCAAACAACTGCATGATTGGTTCATTTCCATGAAATGAATCATGAAAACATGATGGTCCCAATGCCAAGTTACTCAGTATTTTTTCGCATGGACAGATGTGTTTTATTGTGTTTTTATTTGTTTCGCTTAATGATTAAATGTGCAGGCCGCCTGCCTGGGGCCCGTGGTGTCTCCTGCCCTGCAAAAATTTGATGTCCTGCATCCCAAGTGCGCACCCTTGTGCAAGGTGCCGCGGGGGGAGCATGCAGTTATGGGTGTATAGTGTCTACGTGTATGTATATATATATATAGTTATATATATATATAAGACACAAGTAAGAGCAAACTAGTTTCAAATAATTATGTGGCTGTGAGTCAAAACGTTTGGGCAATTTTCACAGGTGCTACTTGTAGTGGACATTCCGTTCCATGCTCCGTGAAAAACATCTGCCATGCTGGGACGAGGTCGCCATTGTTTTTGCCATTGTCGTTTGCGTCGTCTCACATTCAACACATTGAACACATTGAACACATGGAAGAACAGAACGTCTCAGATATAGACGGCAATGTCAAGTCCTTTCACACATATATATATATATGTATATATATATACATACCATATATGCAAAACCATACACATACAATATGATCAAATATTAGATATATGGAATCCGGTCAAAAACCTGTAAGGAAAAAATCAGACCAAAATCATGTAGCCCCTAACCAGGACAACGCGACTTTGGCAGAGTCCCGGGCATTTCGACATTTCGATGTGCCACCAGATAGATGCTTAATACAAAAATCGCACTTTTGTTTTGTTGATTTTTGTTGACTATTTACTTGTCTCAAATAGTTGGAAATTGCAAGTTTCTCTCACACTTGTGGGGCCCATGCCACTTTGTATGTGGCAAGAAAATTGTATTGAAACTACTTTCACTGGGATACAGGATAGCACTAATTAGTGAAGAGGCTTCCATCCCACTTCGAAGGCCTCCCATTGCCATCTAAAGTAAGTACACCCTGAAAGGTGGTGTCCTGATCACCAAGATCTTGAAGTGGTGAATTTCTATGGCGTTTTCCATGGGGATTTACCCGGTTTGTTTATTCCATTTTATGCTGCCTTCAGCTGACGGGTGGCGAGATTCCATCGCTCGGATCCTGTTTCAGACCTTCCACAGGTTCCTCACATGTCATCACTAGCTTTCAGTACTGAAACATGGCAACAGATGATTTTCCAAACCAGAAAGCTCCATGGATCTCCATGGCTAGTTCGGGGATTACTCAGCTTGCCGATTAAGTATCCATTCTTATCATTGACTCACCATATTATTCACTATGATGTTCATTTATTTCGCCATTCAATTCCTATTAAATCCCATGGAAAATCCGATGGAAAATCCCGATTAAGTCCCATGGAAAATCACCACGTATCATTGATTCACCACTCTAATCAATGAACATCCCAGGTTTGTTTGGAACATGTTCTATTTTTCCATTCAGTTGGGAATGTCATCATCCCAACTGACGAACTCACTCCATCATTTTTCAGAGGGGTAGGTTGGCCCCCACCAACCAGTAGGCCTTTGATCCGCATCGCAGCAGCGCCCGGGGAGCTCAGATGTCGTTGGTGAAGCACTGATGAACAACGAAAAACGATGTGGAAAAGCCATGATTTCTCAATCATATGGTTATTATATGTTATTCTATGAAAATGAATGAAAATGATCTTTGTTAATGATTGTTAATCTGTCTTAGTGGATTTACCACATTCATGTTAGTTTGCTGGAGGGTAATGACATGTAAAAAACATGAATAACCGTTGAATAATGATTTACTCCTTCATCATTGAATTTCTGCCGTAAGATTTGTGTTGTTGATATTGTGAGTATTGTACCAGGTATCATTCAAACCAACTTCAAGACCGCCACAATACTCCCGCTTGCTGATGCACATGTTTTTTCCCCT
>CAMXCT020000226.1:0-19343 GCA_947184155.2 Cladocopium goreaui | reverse complement strand
ACCTATCTATCCATTTCTCCCTAAAACCTCATCTAATTTTATCTTGCCTAGCATTAACTAGCCTAGCCTACCTAAACCAAACCTAATCTCAACTATATCTATAACCTATATATAGGTAGCTCCGCTGAGTAGGCGTACTAAAGCAAACGAACTGAAGGGCGTAGAACGAATTGGATATATTTCAAGAGACGGTATCTCACAATGTATACAGGCGGCTGGACAGTCACAAGCATTTTTGGGTTTCCTGCGGTACCTCTGATTTGGGTTTCTGTTATTTTTTTTTGACAAATTCAACATGTCGATTAAAATTCGAAACATGACCTCAAAAAGATGTGATGGCCTAAGGAAGAATTACGTAGATTTGTTGTTTTGATGTTATTTTAATTTTTCATATTGATTTGATAACGACAAAGAATTCAGATGGATATTTCTCGGCAAGGTGGGGACCCTAAGTCTGTAAGGGGGAAAAAGGTGATTTTTTTGTGGTCTTGATAGATATATATGGCCAATCGCTGTCAGATTAGGTTGTTTTCGCGCGGAAAGAGGCAGACGGCAAAAGCTCTCCGCAGATTTCAAGGGATATTTAGATGCAGGGGGGAATTTCAAATTTATGTTTTTTTAAAAATTGCATATTCTTTTTGAAAATCCGTGTGGGACATGGTCAAAGGAAATTTAGGGATTTAATTTCCGAGTTACGAATTGCTATTGTCGTAATAATTATTGTCGCCGTGAAAGAAGATTGGGCGTAACATGCTGTGTTTGGTAAGGGTTTGTTGCCTGCTGTCTGCGAGAAAGTAGTTTGTATCGAAGGACGGGTTTGCTGAAGTGCGCGGAGAAGATTTGCACCCGTTATGATGCGAAATACATCCGAAAGCCAAACTGGTCAAAAAACGGTGGGTTTGGAGTTTTTGCGGACCGCGTAGAAGGGGTAAGGATCCGTGATAAATATTGTTTTTAATTGGTAATATCTAGGTTCTTTTTCCTCGCTAGAAGAAAAACCGCAAGCAGAAGCGCGTGTTGCTCTCAGAGAGAAATAGTAGCAGGTATATCCTAAGAATCCTATAATGCGATGTATGTGCGATGTTGAATTTAGTCTTTATAGCTAATTACGAAAATAAATTTAATCGAATGTAAAATTCGATATTTATTATCGTTATAAATCAGATTTGTTCAGTTCAAAAAAAAAGGCAATGGGCTGAGTTAAGCAGTTATTGAACCGCGCGGAGCCACGCAGAAGCTCGGTACGTCATAAGCGAATTCGTACAAGGGTACTACAGGGGATACTGTAATTGCAAGTATTTTTTACGCCAGATTAAGGCAGCGTAATGGGAAAGGTTTTGAAGGATCTTCCGGGTGATTTTTTGGTTTTAATTAGGCATCATCAAAATCAAAATTATCCATCACGTATATTTCCGTGCATGGCTGAACGCGATAATCGAAATCCATCCAATCTTAAAGGAATTTCCAGATAAAATCAAGGATGCCCTTTTGAGGATCCCAGCCAGAGACCCCACGGCACTTCCAGGAATCAATCGGAGGAGGAAAAGGACCATCCAGACACAAGGAGGATTCTATACCTCTATACCGATGAAAACTCAGGATTCACCCTAACTAAAACGATAAAAATATACGAAAAAAGGTAAAAATTCAAATAAATTACCTAAAGAAATCATAACCGCGATATTACGGACGGCATTCGGTGGCTCCCTCAAAGGCGTGCTCGCAATCAGTCCTAAGAAGCTACCCAATTGGTGAGCATAGATCAAAATCGCTCCGGTGTTAGGAAGGAAAAGAATTTAGAAGAAAGGATCTACCCACCTCAGAAAAATAAAAGGTCTATGAAAATAACATAATAATGTTCAGGTCGAATTTCCTCTACATCATTATTATTTAGAATAAGAAGACTAAAATCAAGAAGATAAATCAAGAAGAAGACAGAGAAAATTCTGCTAAGTCTAATTTCTTCTCGATATCTTTCTGGTAGACAAATCAATGGAAAGTTCTGAAGGAGATGTACAAGCTAAAAGAAATTAGCTTCAATCAAGGAAATTAGAAAGGAGAAAATGGAGGAAAGGATTGTGTCAAACCCACCACCATGGGTGGAAATATAAGGATCGAGATCCTCAAGGAAAAAATCCGGAGGTAAATGGAGTCAGCCAAGAGAAGGTGAAGGATTCCAAATCCCTCAGCCGATGGGTATCAGAATTAATGAAGGCAATAATCAAGGAAATTATCCGACGATGCCAAGCTCGGGAGGTCACCATGATAAGGATAACATGGGGAGGAGCACGTATAACACGGCCACGTCCCGGATCACATGGGTTCCAAGATCTGCCAGGAGGCAGGAGCCGAAGCAGCGCCCCATAGAAGGTTAACGGCCAAGAGGGGACAATACCCGACAGCAGGAGTGCTGTCGACACAAGCGGCCCGCTGATCCCAGGGGAAACGAGAAGATAAAATTTCTTCTCGTTTGCGCCTATACCTGGTTGGTCCCAAAGGGATTTTCCCTGGATAACAAGCAGACGGATTATCCCGATGAGCGGAAAGATTGTATCGAACAAAAGGTCATGCAACAAATAACGAGGGAAATCCGAAAAAGGATCCCTTAGCAAAGGGGGAAAAGCCACAAAGGAAGGAGCCAAGAAAGATATTGAAGACCCAGAGGAATTTAAGATCAAGGTCTTCAGGATGTACACGCTCCTGCCGTCGAAGTGTGCAGGGCCAGTACTCCAAGGCGTGGTAGACATGATCCTAAAGGTAAGGATTAACGGCTTCGAGGTAGCCCCAATCCACCCTGACAGTGGAGGTGGTTTCACTTAAGATGTGATGTAAGTGGATGGCCGTAAGGGGCTAAATCCGGAGGTTCACAGGAGTAAGTGATCCACAAGCCAATGTAAAATAAGGAATACCGTAATTACAACAAGTGAAAAGCCACAGAAAAAGACGCCTTCACCAGGCCAGTTGGACCTTAGTGCTCTAACAAGTGGCCAAACTGCAAGGCACTGCGATGAATAATTCCGTGCCGTACGCCTCGGGGACAAGCAGAAGTTCCCACCACTGGAGCCGGAGCTAAAGTTTTGGTGAAGAAGAGGAAGTAGCAGAAGAAGGAATTCCATCCAACGATGGATCGCGTCACCTATATTGCGCCCAAAAATGTTCCCGAAAGCAGCTCCCCAAAAGTTGCTATTGAAAACTACTCCCCGAAGTTCCTTGTAAATGTGTGTCCGAAAGCTGCTGTTCTGCAAAGAAAGTGTTCCTCAAAGGTGTTCTGGAAAGTTGCCCAAAGCTGCTCCCCAAAGCTGTTCCCCGAAGCTGCTCCCCAAAGTTGTTCCACAAAGCTGCTGTCCAAAGCTATGGCCCCAAAGCTGCGATTCTTCAAATCTATACCCCAAAATGGCTCCCTGAGAGCTGCTCCCCCAAGTGGTTTGTAAAGCTGCCCCCGAAAGCTGCTCCCCAAAGCTGCTGTTCTTCAAAGTAATTGTTCCTCAAAGTTATTCCGGAAAGCTTGCCAAAGCTGCTCCCTAAAGCGGTTCCCCGGAGCTGCTTCCCAAAGCTGTTCCCCAAAGTACCTCTGCAAAGCGGTTGCCCCAAAGCGGCTATGCTTCAAGCCTGTTCCCCAAAGCGGTTCCCCAAAGCTATTCTCCAAAGCGGCTCCCGAAAGCTGCTCCCCAAAGTTGCTGCCGAAAGCTGCTCCCCAAAGTTGCGTTCTAAAGCTACTCCCCAAAGGTGCTCCCCATTCAAAGCTGCCGTGCAAAGCTGCTCCTCAAAGCTGCTCCGGCTCCCCAAAGCTGCTCCCCCAAACCTGATCCACAAAGCTGGTTCGCAAAGTTGTTATCGAAAGCTGCTCCGAACAGCTGCTAAGCCTACCCCCGAATGTTGTTTCCAAAAGCGGCTTCCAAAAGTTGCTTTCTAAAGCTACTCCCCAAAGCTGGCGTTCTTCAAAGCAACTGTTCGTCAATGCTGCTGCAAAGCCGTAAAGTTGCTCCCCTTGCTCCCCAAAGCTGCTCTTCAAAGTTGCTACCGAAAGCTGCGTCCCAAAGAAACTCCCCAAGACTCCAAAGCTGCTGCTCAAAGCTGCCTCAAAGCTGGTCCGGAAAGCTGTCCAAAGCTGTTGCCCCAAAGCTGCGATTCTGCAATTCTGCAAACCTCTTCACCAAAACGGCTCCCCAAAGCCATTCTGCAAAGCGGCTGCCGAAAGCTGCGCCCCAAAGTTGCCGCCAAGAGCTCCTCCCCAAAGCTGCTGTCCAAAGCTATCGCCCCAAAGCTGCGATTCTTCAAACCTATACCCCGAAACGGCTCCCCAAAGCTAGTCTGCAAAGCGGCTCCCGAAAGCTGCCCCCGAAAGTTGCTACTGAAAGCTGATCCACGAACCCCCGAAAGCTGCTCCCCAAAGCCGCTGTTCTTCAAAGCAATTGTTCCTGAAAGTTGTTCCGGAAAGCTTGCCAAAGCTGCTCCCCAAAGCGGTTCCCCAAAGCTGCTTCCCAAAGCTGTTCCCCAAAGCACCTCTGCAAAGCGGTTGCCGCAAAGCGGCTATGCTTCAAACCTGTTCCCCAAAGTTGCTGCCGAAAGCCGCTCCCCAAAGGGCTCCCCAAAGCTGCCGTGCAAAGCTGCTCCTCAAAGCTGCTCCGGCTCCCCAAAGCTGCTCCCCAAACTTGCTCCACAAAGCTGTTCCCCAAAGCCGTTCCCCAAAGTTGCTATCGAAAGCTGCTCCGAACAGCTGCTAGCTGCTAAACCTGCCCCCGACAGTTGTTTCCGAAAGTGGCTTCCAAAAGTTGCTTTCTAAAGCTACTCCCCAAAGCTGGCGTTCTTCAAAGCAACTGTTCGTCAATGCTGCTGCAAAGCCGTAAAGTTGCTCCCCTGGCTCCCCAAAGCTGCTCTTCAAAGTTGCTATCGAAAGCCGCGTCCCAAAGAAGCCTCCCAAAACTCCAACTGAACTTTTTCAGAAGACATTGTTCAACCGCAACTGAAAGACCTACCGAGTGACAGCGGACCAAGGGGGAATCGAACCCCCGACCGACCCTGACCGACCGTACTGCATTGGCTTGGTGGTACACTGACTGGGGAGAAGAGAAAACTTCCCAAAAAACCATCACTTTTTGGGAAAATTCCAAATGGACTCCCAAAAAAGTAGTAAATTTTCGACCTCCGAGCAGGGGGCTCAGGAAGTACAGACTGAGTTTGTATTCGTGAAAAGTCCCAAAATTGCGGGAAAATTGGCCTCGAGAAACTGCGCGCGCGCGCCCTCTGTGTACAGCCAGATCATAATATTGGTAATAAAGCTATATATATATATACATATTAGAATAAATGTATTGTATATATAATATATTATACATACATTATAGATATTATATATATATACAGATTATATACTATATATATTATATACATTATATACATATTATATATTATATATTATATATATTACATATATTCTATATTAAATATAAATATATATTAAATATATTAAATATATTATATAAATTATATTTATATTACATATATTCAATATATTATATATATAAAATAAATTATATATATTATATATTATATATATTAAATATATATATTATATATATTATATTAAATATATTATTATATATATATATTTTATATATATTATATATTTTATATACTATATATATTATATATTTTATATACTATATATATATTACATATTTTACATATTATATATAAATATATTATATTATATACATTATATATATTATATATATTATATATATTTTATATATTATATATTATATATATATATATATTACATATATAAAATATATAACATATATTATATATATTATATATTTTATATATATTATATATATTATATATTATAGAAATTATATACATTATATATATAATATATATTATACATATTATATATATTATATATTATATATATTATGCAAACTATATATATATTATATTTATTATATATATTATATTATATATATTATATTATATATATAGATTGCATATATTATAAATATTATATGTATTATATATTATATTATACTATATTATATATTATATATATATAAATATTATAGATATAATATATATTATATTTAAAATATATATATATAAAAGATGCTATATATATCACATATTACATATAAATATATATTATATATATAATATATATGAAATATATAGTATCTATAATATATATAATATAACATATATATATAGTATCTAAAATATATTATATATATAACAATATAAATATAATATATGTATATATAATATATGTATATATAATAGATTAAATATAATTTACAGTATATTAAAGATATTATAGATACTATATATATATATATTATATAGAAAATATTCTGTATATTATATTTAGATTATAGACAAGGCTATTCACTAGGATAATATATATATATATTTTTTGTTTTGAAATCAATTTTTTAGCGCGGATTTTTCGTAATTGGTTTTAATGTAACGAATTGGTAGCGGAAAAAGATGAAATCAGAAAATTTTGAGGATTAATCCTCAAAATTTGAATCCTTGGAAGGGGATGGGTAAAAACCGTCGTATGATGTTTGGTGCAAAAATCCCCACATGTGCGGTCGTGAAATATGAGATGAATCGGTTTGGTCATCCACTCCATAGTAATGTAGTGCAATGTAATAAAATGTAATGTAATGTAATGTAATGTAGTGCAATGTAATGTAAGGTAGTGTAATGTAGTAAAATTTAATACAGTGTAACACAATGAAACACAATGTAATACAATGTAACTAATTAATTATTTGATTAATTAATTAATTAATTAATATATGAATGTATGTATGTATGTACGTAATGTATGTACGTACGTACGTACGTATGTATGTAATGTATGCAATGTATGTAATGTAATGTATGTAATGTAGGTAATGTATGTAATGGAACAATGTATGTAATGTATGTAATGTATGTAATGTATGTAATGTATGTAATGTATGTAATGTATGTAATGTATTTAATGTATGTAATGTATGTAATGTATGTAATGTATGTAATGTATTGTATGTAATGTATGTAATGTATGTAATGCATAAACTGTATGTAATGTATGTAATGTATGTAATGTATGTAATGTACGTACATATGAATGTAATGTATGTAATGTATGTAATGTATGCAATGTATGTAATGTATGTCATGCATGCAATGTATGTAATGTATGTAATGTATGTAATGTATGTAATGTATGTAATGTATGTAATGTATGTACTGTATGTAATGTATGTAATGTATGTAATGTATGTAATGCATGCAATGCATGTAATGTATGTAATGTATGTAATTGTACGCCCCGGCCCCGGCCTGGGGGTATATCGATAACATATGACATATAAATAAATATATATATATATATGACAAGGATTTTTGGGAATATTACACTCCCACCGCCGTTAAACTTTACATTCAATTGGGAAGATCAACAAGGGTATTAGGGAATATTACACTTCCACCCCCGTTAAACTTTAGATTCAATTGGGAAGATCAACCAGGGTATGAGAGAATATTAAACTCCCGCCCCCGTTAAACTTTACACTCAATTGGGAAGATCAACAAGGGTTTTAGGGAATATGAAACTCCCACCCCCGTTGAACTTTACATTCAATTGGGAAGATCAACAAGGGTTTTAGGGAATGTGAAACTCCCACCCCCGTTGAACTTTACATTCAATTGGGAAGATTAACAAGGGTATTAGGGAATATTACACTCCCACCCCCGTTCAACTTTACATTCAATTGGGAAGATCAACAAGGGTATTAGGGAATATTAAACTCCCACCCCCGTTCAACTTTACATTCAGTTGGGAAGATCAACCAGGGTTTTAGGGAATATTAAACTCCAACCCCCGTTAAACTTTAGATTCAAGTGGGAATATCAACCAGGGTTTTAGGGAATATTAAACTCCAACCCCCGTTAAACTTTACATTCCAGTGGGAAGATCAACAAGGGTATTAGGGAATATTAACCTTCCACAAAACTCACCATTCAATGAAGACATAAATTCCGGTGATTATCAGACAGGATGCTCGAAACAGGGCAATATAGTACAATATAAACGACATGGCCTTGTCGGAAGTAAATTGGGTTCTCTGTCCTGCTGTTGATGATGTTGATGATGTTGATGATGATGATGTTGATGATGTTGATGATGTTGATGTTGTTGATGATGATGCTGATGATGATGATGATGATGCTGATGATGTTGATGAAATGAGGGAAAAATCGTCATCCGTTTGCCCAAACGAACGACACGGGGAATCTCACAAAACATTGGCCCTGCGCAGTCAAAACGCACTTTCCCGGGCAGCACATCCGTCCTGGCCGATAATTGTATGTACGTATGTACCTACGTATGTATGCAATGTATGTAATGTATGTAATGTATGTAATGTATGTAATGTATGTAATGTATGTACTGTATGTAATGTAATGTATGTAATGTATGTAATGTATGTAATGCATGCAATGCATGTAATGTATGTAATGTATGTACGTATGTACGTACGTATGTATGTATATGTAATGTATGTAATGTATGTAATGTATGTAATGTATGTAATGTATGTACTGTATGTAATGCATGCAATGTATGTAATGTATGTAATGTATGTACGTATGTGTGTAATGTATGTAAAGAATGTAATGCATGCAATGTATGTAATGTATGTAATGCATGTAATGTATGTAATGCATGCAATGTATGTAATGTATGTAATGTATGTACGTACGTACGTATGTATCTAATGCCTTCAAGGTATGTAATGTATGTAATGTATGTAATGCATGCAATGTATGTAATGTATGTAATGTATGCACGTATGTACGTACGTATGTATGTATATGTAATGTATGTAATGTATGTAATGTATGTAATGTATGTAATGTATTGTATGTAATGTATGTAATGTATGTAATGCATAAAATGTATGTAATGTATGTAATGTATGTACGTATGTACGTACATATGAATGTAATGTATGTAATGTATGTAATGTATGTAATGTATGTAATGTATGTAATGTATGCAATGTATGTAATGTATGTCATGCATGCAATGTATGTAATGTATGAAATGCATGCAATGTATGTAATGTATGTAATGTATGTAATGTAATGTACTGTACTGTACTGTAATTTAATGTAATGTAATGTAATGTAATACAATGATATGTTATCTTTTGTTATGTTATGTATGTATGTACGTACGTATGTATACATAACGTACTTGCTTTCAACATGGTGGTATGACTATCCCCAAATGAATGAAGCATCGCTACTATAGGCTGGTACATGAAGCAACAGGTGTTTTGCCCATCCCCAGATCTTCTGTGCCCCTCAGGCGTTCATCACAGCCTGGATGTCATCCACGAAGTTGCTCCTGACGAAGAAGTTGTTGGATCATGAAGTCGCATAAGGGGTGAGAACTTGTCGCGAAATTGGGCACTATCAATGGATGGATTGTTTGATCTAAAGGAAATCTGCAGCAAAGTATTGCTTCACCATTACTTTCTGACTTGTTTTAGGGGGACCCCTGCAGGAAACTATGGTTTTTACCTTTGCAGCTTTCCGAAAATATGTTCCCATAATCATCATCATCATCAACATCATCATCATCATCATCATGATCATGATCACCATCATCATCAGCAGCAGCATCATCATCATCATCCAATTTTGGGATGGCCACAAGTTGGTGAATTACAAAGTCACAGGCTGTTTTGCAACTTTCACGTGACCAGCGCATGCTGCATCTGAAGCCACTTGAGATTCCAATAATTCTGGGTGGTAATCAACCATGGCAATGTAAAATCATGAAAAAATGTATGAAACCAATATATATATATACTTATATAGTTGTGAATATAAACTTACCGTATGAATACTGTATATGCATATTGAGTAGTATTATTATACATATATATATAATTATATAATATTATATATATATATATACATATAGTTGTGAATATAATTTTACCGTATGAATAATGTGTATGCATATTGAGTAAAATGGGGCAACAATAACATTGTTTACGCGATCGCTTTGCGGAAAGAAAAGCACAATTCATGGCAAAACACGAAACGATCGCGTCCTGAGTGGCTCTTTGACGATGTCCTGGGAACACGATGCACCGGTGAACATACGAAACCAGCAAAATAGGGGATGCAACGGTGATACAATGGGACATGCTATACCCATCAATCATCATTATAATTTTGCTTAATTTGAAAATGGGGATACCAAAATGTACCTGAATTTGGGGTACTTCAATTGGGAACATGACTATAAATCAAGGGTTTTGGGGTACTCCATTTCAAACACAAACCCAAACGTGCGGCACTAATCAAGAGTCAATATAAAACAAGAGGCAGATCAACTTGGGCGCGAATCAACAATCAGCAGGAGAGAATGACCTGTTCAATGGATTGGATTCCGGGAAGATTGACAGGAAACCACGGTTCAACAATGTTTTGACCATCAAGTCGGTAACCCTGTAAACTTTCTCTTTGATCAATTCTGCGACCCGTGAATTTTCACCAACCATAATAGTACCGCATGTATGTATACGTATTTATATATATATATATATATCTATATAGTATGCATGTTGTATATGTATACCTATATATTGTATATATGTCAGTGGGGTGTTCGTCAAATCTCCGGTACCAAACAATGTGGTGTTTGAAGACTACACATGCCAACAACCGTAGGTTCCAGATTCTTAGAAACAACCGCACCTACTGGAAGTCCCAGTCTCATAATTTGTTTGTATGGGTGATTGACTGAAAGAAACCATGAGTCAATACGTGCATACTAGCGCAGTTTGCAAAAGAGTCTCTGTTGAGTAAATGACTCATGCACAAGGGAATGGATTTGATAGATCAGGAAACCCGCCATCTGGGCAAATCAGACTATGTCATTAAATTATTACATAAGCCAAACAAACTTCTTTAGAATTTACACGAAACCGCACCCATGAAGTTCGGCTGTGCGCCCCTTAGCTCCTTCAAGTCCTTCATGTACGACATTGGTCCGCGAGCAAACTTGATCCTTGGGGCAAGCATGCAGCTGCCTACAGCTCCAAGATGGGAAGAAATGTGATCAACATCTGGGGTCAAAAGCCAATACCCTTGGTGAACACCAAAATAGCTGATAAATGGATGTTCATCATTGTTCATCCAGTTCATCCCCTCAAAATGATAGATAAAATTCTAGGTGACTGGCCTATTTGCCCCAGAACTAGCACCAAAAAAACAGTCCCAGAAGGTGTGTGGAGCTGTCAGTCATGTTGACAGGTCAGAGGATTGTTGATCAACATGAAAAGCTTACCCAATCATTGCCAATCAAAATCATGCAACCCTGAACATCTCTACCCATATATGTTATATTGTATATTATATATGTGTTACATAATGTTAAATAAATAAATATATATATATATGTTATGTATATATATATGTGTGTGTTTTATATACACAATAACAAACATCGTTCCTAAAAGCATCTAGGCAGTGAGGTCGCATTTACCAAATATCCCGGGTCTCCGGGCTTCTCCCGCACCGCCCCGGGGAAGAGCGGCGTCAGGATGGAGACCAACATCCGAGCCAACCACCTCAGGTCATCGTCCACCAAACCAAGGCCAGTGCCAATGGGAGGAAGATGCAATATGATATATATATATATATATATGAAATTATATGATATATATATATATATATAGGTATAAAATCACATATATTATCATATCATAGCTGTTTTGGATGAAAATCGCTGAAGCACCAAACATGGAGATCAGTTACATGGCAGTGGAATCCCTGAATCCAACAGCTGGCAGGTGCTGGAAGGGCCGAGTCCATAAACCAGCTTTGTTGGTTGTGAAAGATCTACCTATCTAAAATATTGATAAACATTGCAGGATCACCTATTAAAACCACCTAGAACATATTGAAATATCTAATTGACCTATTGCAGGTCAATTTCAATGACCCACTTAAATTTCATCAACACCAGCTTTGTTGGGTCAAGACCCACCTTCAGAGGAAAAATTATGTTTGGCCCTCCCCATGTATCACATACTCCACAAGGACGGCACGGCAAATTCAGCAACACCGTTGGCCCGGAGTAGCCCGGGTACAGCGTCACTGCCTCAGGTGAGACATTCAGGAAGACATCCACATCTTCCACGGGCGAGAACACGTGCCAAAATGCGTCATGTATGGCCCATATGGCATATGTTTTTTCCTACATGTGGATACGTTTGAATAATTTTTTGGGTGGGCAAGTGTAAGAAATATATATACCATAAATGGAGCATTCGGGATGGAGAACCAGAGGAGAATCTGCTCTCACTTCAGGGATGATTCTTGTGATTGTACTAAACACCAATTGCTTCGCTTGCACCAAACGCCTTCAAAATCTAGAGCCATTCACAATTCACTTCAGAATTTACTCGGTGTTTGATGTGTTTGAGCCTACTGTGCAGTAGTCAGTAGTCACAATTTGATTTGATGAAAGTCAAGCAGGTCCTTCATCCAGTTTTCAATGCTGGACATGCATAGTATGTATATATATATATATACATATACACTAATATCTGTACGATATATCATGATTATAGTAGAATCATGTATGTACATAGCAACCCCAAAAAAAGATACAGCAAAATCTTTCTGAAATGCTGGTGAATGAATGCTCCATTTTGGGGGGTACTATACTCTTACAATCTATTGATTCTACGAAAAAACCGCAGGAATCCCATCCTCCGAGCCGGCCCCGGAAAAATTTTCATCGGTGCCTTTTTCGCTGAGCCGGTGAGAGCGTTCTGAAAGGCCTGGTCCTGGCGACGGACCAAATTCATCCAAAAAAAAGGGGAGTTCACATGGAAATTGGTGAACTATTATTAACGCATAATTCCATTTTAGGGGAGTCCCTGGACATATTACAATGTGTTACAGTAGTAGTAATTAATGCGCTAATCATCTGAAAGAAAAAACATAGACGGTTAAAATGAGATCATGAGCAGAACATCATCATCCCAAACAATGGCCCCACACACAGTGGGACCAACTAATATGATTTGACATAATTCTTTTGTGTAGTAATTTTCAAAATCCTCAGTTTTCTTTTTTGGGATAACCTTGGATTTGCTGATTTGGGGTTAAAGCATGTTAAAGCGCAGAAGATTTTTCGGTTCTTGCGAAGTAATCAATGGGGGAGTCACAAAAAACTTCAACAAATCTAAGGCAACCAAGTCTGATTTAAAACGTGATAAATTATGTGTTTCTATGCTCAATAGCAATTTTACTGAGTAAAACATACATGCTTGCACATCGGAATGAAGCATAATTAAAGGCGCAGGGGACCAAATAATGTTGATACATGTTGCTCAGTTTTGGATACACCCTGCCGTTCTGGTGGGTATAGCTGATTTTGATTGGTAGCCGCTTAACAATCAAGCCTTGCATATTTGAGAATCTGACCAAAGTGGTTGCCCTCTAATAAACTAACCTAAAGTATATTCAGGAAACCACCATTACATCATCTTCGGGTGTAGTCCCCCCAAAACAAATAAAAACAATTCAATTAAGTTATCACATGTAACCACTATTTTAGTTGGAGTTTCCCACTTGTTCCGCATTTTTTAAGAGGTTTGCAAAGCCAAGGCAACCTCTGGTAAACCAACAGTTTGTTATTGAAAATGGCAATTTATAGTTGATTTACCAATAAACAATTGTGATTTTCCATAGTTATGTTAGTTTACCAAAGGGTAACCACCAGCCCCAGCTCTCCCCGCCGGAAACTTGGAGACTCCCGTCAAGTCATTGGCCGAAATCAGCCTGGACGGGATGAGAGTCTCATGATGAGAGTAACCCCACCAAAAAAGGATAGAACAACAAAGTCCTATGAAAATTCTGATCATTTACTTAAGTTTAAAAAAATATTTCTTGGGGGGATGCGATTTTTTGCTATATCACAATGAAGTTTTACGATTCTCAAAATTACACCGCGGTATCATTTTCCCAATCCTTCTCGATATTCCATCATGACATGGTGAATCTTAGTTACCTGTCAAAAAACGTAATGTTAGTTCGTTGGAATATTTTACCGTTGATAGCACAAGATTTACGCCCTAAAGTATCTTACCAAGGTTGACTCAGATAATCTCAAGGAACCACACAAATACAATGAACTATCCAATGAAATATCCCCGCAAAATATCATCACCAAAATACATCGCCCACACTATATGACCACTACTGTATATATTCTCCTCTTTTCACAATATATTAAGTTACCTTCCTGAAATCAAATGTGGCGGCAAATCGCGACAATGGAAGATCCACCTATATAAGGAATTAAACTAAACCTCCATTATTTATAAGGGACTTTCCAGCCAGTCACGTTTGATTACCGGAGGGCAGTCCATTAAATATCCCATTAAGTTTTAAGTTCCAACTATCATCATTGATTCACCATTACTGATCCCTTCTTCCTATTACTAAAACACCCCCCCAAAAAATAGGATTGGTGTGGCACTTCCGTTTTTTTTGGATGGGCACAACTGGATTCTTAATTGTGGTACTTGAGAATCAGTAGGAGAACAGGAAAGTGAAACAATAGGTTCAACCCCCTATTAATAAAAATTGATTGCCACCTTTTCTTTTATTAGGGTCCCATCTCATAAGTTTTCGTTTTTATTTTTATTATCAAGGTTTTCATTGGAATATTAGGGGAAAGCTTCGAAATCCAGTTTTTGGCAATATGTTATATATATATATAATTTTTTAATAAAGGATTTACAGTAATCGCATTTGAAATCGGGCTTTCCTATTTTTATAATTACGGTGTTCATTGCAATATTAGGGGAAAGCTTCGAAATCCAGTTTTTGGCAATATGTTATTGAGATTTTTAGAAGGGATTTAATCTAATTATATGAGCAATCTTGAAAACCCTAGGTTCACGGAAAGGACATCCACAAATTTGGGAAGGTCCCATCGCTTACCACACCTTTGTACAACAATGGTATAAGGTAAACTTGGGGGGTATCGCTTGCAGGAAACTGCTACATATATATATATATGTGTATATATATACAATTCACGGAAATCAACGTCCAATTTGGGTATCGCTAATGTGGATATTAGAGAAATACAATGGCAATGACAGAATCTTGAAAAGGGTTATTGTTAATTTGGAAAGGTCCCATCGCTTACCGTGTGTGTGTTTTAACAATTTCCATCAATTTCCATAAACCAATGCCCGTCCAATTTATTGCCGGGGTTTTTGCGGTGGCTCATATAATTTGAAATCATTCTTTAAAATTTCTATTATCAGGGTCTTCATTGGAATATTAAGGGCACCCTAATACAAAATACGCTCTAATACAAAAATAGATCACCGTGTTTACCTTTTTGGGGGGGTGTTAGTAACAGGGAGAGAGGATTAATCACTGTTTCCCTATCAAATTCCCATATATTTCATTATATAAGTCTTCATGAGAAAAAACACACCAAATCTCCCTATAGAAATCCCTAGAAAATCTCCTGATAAAAATCCCTCTAAAATTCCCATAGACTCCCCACCCGCTGCTTCACACCGGCCTGGACACGTGCCCCGTGGACCGCGTCCGCAGCTCCGCGATGGCAGAGTTCACCTCGCGGGCCTTGGTTGGATGACAGGCCTCGCGGGTCATGGGGCTGTCCATAGTCATGCTACCCCAATAGCTGGTGTATTTTCTCATGGAAAATCCCATCTATCAAATTCTATAAATGGAATGTTAAACATACCACCTACAAAAAATGTGATGACTGGGGACACTGTTTTACCAACATTAAACGCATTTAAGACTTTGCTCATCAAGATTTGTGATATTTGGATATATGGGGGTTTGTAAAAGCCCCGAGCCCTTTCAAATGGTTTTTCCAGACGCTATCGTTTCTGCGCTGGCTTCGCACCTTGATCAAAAAATTCACATGAGCGAGGAAAGGGAAAAGGAAAGGGAAAAGGAAAAGGAATAGTAAAGGAAAAAATAGGAAAGGGAGAGGAAAAGGAAAGGAAAAGGAAAGGGAAAGGAAAAGGAAAGGGAAAGGAAAAAGAAAGGAAAAGGAAAGGAAAAGGAACGGAAAAGGAAACGAAAAAGGAAAGGAAAAAGGAAATGAAAAGGACAAGGAAGAGTAAAGGAAGAGTAAAGGAAGAGTGAAGGAAGAGTAAAGGAAGAGACAGGAAAAAGGAAAGGAAAGGGAGAGGAAAAGGGAAAAAAAGGCAGTGTCTCACACGGACCATTGTTGATGCAAAAACTTATCGTTTTCGTTATCGTTTTGTTATCGTTCGTGAATCCTGTGTGTGTTCCTTTTTTTTCTGGCTACCAGGCTGCCAGGCACCTTCCTTGTGCAGAATCTGCGCCATTATGACAACAAACACTCAAAGGAAGATACCAAAAGCACGAAATAGCCGCAGAACGATGGAAAAGTCAAGAACCTTGGATTCCAAGAGTCTGGACACAGATCATTGACATAACCAACGTTATCGTTTGTTTTCCCTCTTCTCGTTTTTTCGAGTGAAGGCTAAATATGGTTCATGTATGTTCATGGGAGATCATGGAAGACTAAACGAATAGGTGCGGGTTTTTTACAAACTCCCATATTTTGTGGGTCTGAAATGTTGAATATTGCGCAAGAAGAGTTACTTGACCATTCTCACATTTCATGGTCTTTCACTGGGGTTTGGTAGGTAGTAAGTGGTGGCACAGCATCAATCCATAGAAGAAGTATTGCAATTACCTGCAGATATTACACTAGCTGCCAAGCATGCATCAGATTTTGTTTAACATATTTCAGAGTTAAATCATGTTAAATATCAATATCATCCACCCTGCTCAGTAGCTCTGAAAAGGAGGCGCGAGGGCTATGTTCATACAAGTAGCGAGTGCAAGTGCAAGATAAGGCAAGATGATACCAACTGCATTTTTCCAAGTTTCAACTGCATTGCAATTTGGCCACCGTTTCCTCTGCCATCATGCCCTTTGGCTGATTGAAGGCGGATGCATGAGCGCCCAGAAAAACTCACCAGGCAAATGACAAGCCACAGTACTGACAACACATGTCGGCTGTCCCACTCGAAACACCCGCTTCAATCAGCAGACTGACCACTTCACCGTCCATTCTGACATAAAATGAACAGTGGAGTTGCCCCATCTGTCATGGCCTGGTTCTTGTCAGCACCCGCTTCGATCAACAGGCGGACCACTTCGGCGTGACCCTTCTGAGATGCAATGTGCAATGGAGTTGCCCCATCTTTCATGGCCTGGTTCTTGTCAGCACCCGCTTCGACCAGCAGGCGGACCACTGCGGCGTGACCCATCTGAGATGCAATGTACAATGGAGTTGCTCCCTCTTTCATGGCCTGGTTCTTGTCAGCACCCGCTTCGATCAGCAGGCGGACCACTGCGGCGTGACCCATCTGAGATGCAATGTACAATGGAGTTGCTCCATCTTTCATGGCCTGGTTCTTGTCAGCACCCGCTTCGATCAGCAGGCGGACCACTTCGGCGTGACCCTTCTGAGATGCAATGTACAATGGAGTTGCACCCTCTGTCTTGGCCTGGTTCTTGTCAACACCCGCTTCGATCAGCAGGCGGACCACTTCGGTGTGACCCTTCTGAGATGCAATGAACAGTGGAGTTGCCCCATCTGTCATGGCCTGGTTCTTGTCAGCAACCGCTTCGATCAGCAGGCGGACCACTTCGAAGTGACCCATCTGAGATGCAATGTACAATGGAGTTGCACCCTCTGTCATGGCCTGGTTCTTGTCAGCACCCGCTTCAATCAGCAGGCGGACCACTGCGGCGTGACCCATCTGAGATGCAATGTACAATGGAGTTGCTCCCTCTTTCCTGGCCTGGTTCTTGTCAGCACCCGCTTCGATCAGCAGGCGGACCACTTCGGTGTGACCCTTCTGAGATGCAATGTACAATGGAGTTGCACCCTCTGTCATGGCCTGGTTCTTGTCAGCACCCGCTTCAATCAGCAGGCGGACCACTTCGAAGTGACCCATCTGAGATGCAATGAACAATGGAGTTGCACCCTCTGTCATGGCCTGGTTCTTGTCAGCACCCGCTTCGATCAGCAGGCGGACCACTTCGAAGTGACCCATCTGAGATGCAATGAACAATGGAGTTGCACCCTCTGTCTTGGCCTGGTTCTTGTCAGCACCTGCTTCAATCAGCAGGCGGACCACTTCGAAGTGACCCATCTGAGATGCAATGAACAATGGAGTTGCACCATCTGTCTTGGCCTGGTTCTTGTCAGCACCTGCTTCAATCAGCAGGCGGACCACTGCGGCGTGACCCATCTGAGATGCAATGAACAGTGGAGTTGCACCCTCTGTGTTGGCCTGGTCCTTGCTAGCACCTGCTTCAATCAGAAGGCGAGCAGGTTGGACAGGGTCTTGCCCTCGATACAGTGCATGCAGCAGTGGTGTTGCCCCGTCTATGTCTTGTGAATTTACATCAGCAGTTGCTTCAAGCAACAGCTTCATAGTCTGAACATGCCCTGTAGCAGCGGCATGGCTTAATAATACTGCCCCAGACTCATCTTGCACATTAGGATCTCTCGGGCATTGAAGCAACTTTTCCAGTCTAATAAAATTGCTGCTTCTACATGCCTCACGCATCAGTGAGTCTGCTTCTCCATCAGCTTCCGCAAATTCCAACAGGACTAGCAGTACCTTCCCTGGAGCGGCAGCAAACACCTCCTCATCTGGAATCTCTTGGGATCCATCTTCGACCAGGACCCGCTGCCGGAATCTGGGGATGCCAAGCTGCACCGCAAGGGATTGTTTCACGACCCTTGCTGATTTACCTTCGACATCGTCAAGAAAGGCCAGCCTTTCGCCGGAGACCATGGAGCACACCTCCATCAATCCCTATACCTCGAGAAAAGCCAGGTGAGAGGTGAACCACCGAGTTGAGAGAAATTGAGAGTCGAGACGGCAAGCACTAGTGTTTTTTTTCAAAAAATGATAAATTATATATATATTTATATGTGTTTTACCTTGTTTAAGAATCTTGAACATACAAGCTTTAATGCTGTTGTCGCGATTGCAAACCCTCTGCTTAATCCAATGGCAATCGGGGGGGCCTGCAAGCTGCTTCGTTCCTTTTGAATTCTTGGCATTCTTGGCTCTAGCCAAGACAGTGGGACATGGCAACCATACTTTGCCCAAGTGACATAGATGAAAAACTCCGTCATCTCCTGAAGTTCAGGGCTTCGACCAAGGAAGCGCGCGAGGCACGGTTTTGTCAGGCAG
>CAMXCT020000225.1:804712-952257 GCA_947184155.2 Cladocopium goreaui | reverse complement strand
CAGCTTGCAGCTGTCACATTTTCACCTGGGGCCTGCCCCCGCCAAAAAAAAGAGCAAAGAAGGTTCAGTTTTCAACCGCCACACTTATCTGGGAGCCTGCCACCGCAAAAACGTCAAGAATATCCAGCTTGCAGCTGTCACATTTTCACCTGGGAGCCTGCCACCGCAAAAAAAGGTAAAGAAGGTTTAGTTTTTAACTGCCACGCTCATCTGGGAGCCTGCCACCGCAAAAACGTCAAGCATATCCAGCTTGCAGCTGTCACATTTTCGCTTGGGAACCTGCCACCGCAAAAGAAAGGTCAAGAAGGTTCAGCTGGGAGCCTGCCACCGCAAAAAAAATCAAGAATATCCAGCTTGCAGCTGTCACATTTTCACTTGGGAGCCTGCCACCGCAAAAAAAAAAGGTCAAGAAATTTCAGTTTGCAACTGTCACGCTCATCTGGGCGCCTGCCACCCGAAAAAGGGAACAAATGTGCAGCTTGCAAGTGTCGCATTCTCATCTGGGAGCCTGCCACCGCCTAAACGTCAAGAATATCCAGTTTGCAGCTGTCACATTTTCGCCTGGGGGCCTGCCACCGCCCAAAAAAAAGTAAAGAAGGTTAGCTTTCAACTTTCAACTACCACAGTCATCTGGGAGTCTGCCACCACAAAAAATGAACAAATGTGCAGCTTGCAAGTGTATCATCTGGGGGCCTGCCATCAAAAAAATGTCAAATCCAGATTGCAAAACAGAAGGTGGGATAGATTAGAACTTTTTTTCACACAAAGGAAGATTGATATGATTTAAAAAAAAACCTTATTCTATCCCACCTCGACAAAAGTTCATCTACCAGATTTCAGGAAACTGGGAATTTTTTGTTGGTTTACTTCCAGGGGAGAATGCGACAGCTGCAAGTTGATTTTTCCTGTTATTTTTTTTCCGGTGGCAGGCTCCCAGGTGAAAATGTGACAGCTGCAAACTCGATATTATTGACGTTTTTGCGGTGGCAGGCTCCCAGGCGAGTGCGGCAGTTGAAAACTGAACCTTTTTAGATTTTTTTTTGCGGTGGCAGGCTCCCAGGTGAAAATGTGACAGCTGCAAACTGGATATTTTTGACGTTTTTGCGGTAGCAGGCTGCAAATATGTAGAATCCCAAATAAGGATCTTATGCTCGCGTGCGTGCAGTCTACTTACCGCGAAACAACGAGTTACACCTTACTACAACGTCTCCCCGTCAAAAACGTCGTAAACAACCAGCAAAACCGAAATCACATGGTTGCTTCCCTTGAAGCAAAACAAAGATGTCACATTTTGTGACTGCTTCTTACAAACAAAACAAACGAACTCACTCAAACTGATTTGTTTTGAGTTGGTTGGTTTGAAAAAAATTGTTCTCGTGGTGAATAAGCCATGAAACAAAAAAACGAATTCCGCTCATCCGGTGGTGACATTTCATGTCATGTTGAAAATGACGTAAATTACTCATTTTCAGACAAACCTATATTATATATATAAGTTACCGGCTAAGACGCCAAGTCTAGAAGTCATCCTTCCAAGTTACGCGCAGAAAAAACGCATGTGAAAATAAAACCAAAAATAACATGTGACATGCGGACATGTGAAAAACTGCCGTCGACAAGTTGAAGCTGAAACACACTTGCACATTCAGTTTTCTTTTTCCTGTCAAAGCATGGGGAAAATCTTAAATTGTTCCAAGCTGGATCACACTGGCACGGTGACACAAAACCCACTTGAATCCAAACATTTCTTGAGAAAAAGAAATGAGTGACCCCGTTTGCATTACACATGTTAAATGACAAGCAACATTCATTGATAGTTGCACGTTTGTTTAAACTGACAGTTGGTGCATTCATGTTTGTGAATCAGCTCACAAGGTTGGAACATCTCCAACTGAACATCTGACATTTAAAATACAAGACGGAAACGCGATAGTTTCACGCCAGCTTCATGGATGATCGCTGTGTTCAAGCCGATCTAAGCGTCACGTGCTAGGTCCCAACAAAGAGCGGGAAATCAGACAGGGCGGCACACTCTGTTTCAGAAAGCCTGCCGGGTCTCCAAACCAAAGTCCAAATGGTCAAGCGCAACGCTGAACCTATCTATAAACCGCTATTGACAAGTCAACTGCAAACGTCCCCCAGCGTTTTGCGCGAGCCCGCGCAGGCGAAATGCACATGGACATGTGATAAGAGGCATTTCGTGTGGAAATTTGCAGGGAAAATGCCGGACCCGTATTCCAAGGCAAGCATTTTGTGCGAGCCTGCGCAGTCAAAATGCACATGGACATGTCACAAGAAGCATTTTGTGTTATGTCACCCACACATTACTACCACAATTTCAGCGTTGATGCAAACGTCGGGCAAATAAGACAACATGTCGGTGAAAATGGGCCACTCTTCAATGGTATCTCCCTGCCAAGTGGCCGCAAAAGTAGTTGCACTGCTGGCCCGCGCATCTGATTGACACCGGCACACAAGGGCATCTTCAGCCCTCAAAAGATGAAGGTCGAAACTGCCCGAAATAAAAAATCATCATTTGCACAATCTCCAATGATGTTTTGTTTTGTTCCACGTGAGAAGAGGAGGAAATAAGTAAATAAAGGGAAACGAGGACAAGCAAATGACCACATCAGAGTAGTGAGTCCGTGCACAGCAGACAAGCGTTACCGACCCGCTAAAACTTTACAACACTCAAAACTAGAAATGCTTCTGGAGGAAGTAAGCCAGGCCTCCGTTGTGATAGTGAATCCTGGTCGCTTCATGGGGCGGGATGTTCCTCGCAAAAAAGCAGCTTAAACATCGTCGCATTGCAGAACGTCAGTTACTCATCTAAACACTATGTCATACAACAGGTTGAACATCGAGCCTTCAAACACAGATGCTGCTGTTCATTGATGCAACCTTGAAAGTCATTAACACCTTTTGTCATGCGCACTAACCGGCGCTAAGGTGAAGAAAACCAAAGCTTTGCTGTTCCCCAGCGGTGCGCACTAACTGGCGCCCCAGTGAAGAAACTACTCGCCTGAGTTTGGCGTGAAAGCAAAAAAACAAGTCCTCTTTGCTCAATCGGCCAGCTTTGGCGATGAGTCTCTTCTGCTTTTTGCTTTCGCTTTTCAGCGTTTTGCTGACGTCTTTCAGCGAAGCTTTCAACTCCTGCCTTCTCCGCTTAAGGTCGCCCAGCACGTCAGTCATAGTAGTAGAGATCACAGGCGCAGCCACGGAGGAGGTCACAGCTGCACCGTCAGCCATAGAGCCCATAGAGGTCGCAGCTGCCAAATCATGCGCGCCGTCAGCCATGGAGCCTATGGAGGTCACAGTGGGGTCACTACTGGCGCAACAGCAGGGTTTTTCGTCTCTACAAATTCAATCAGAGCCGTTGAACAGGCATGCACAGTTAGCCAGCGCAGCTGTTTCCACACTGAACAAATGCTGGTCAGGCACCAGCAAAACGGCTCCATGTTTTGAACTGTCTGACGGTCCTTTTTTCAGACCTCCGCAACGTTCTGTCATTGTAGGACTTTAACCGGGCCACTCGGCGCTCGACTTCGATTCACTTCAGAGCTCTCTCGGGCTGAGCCAATGAGTTCAGACAGAATGGGCCGAAACCAGTAAGTGGCATACAACAGGCATTCAGTTTCTGGGGTCACCATGGATTCAGCCAATCTCATCAATGAGCTCATCGCCTGGGCGAGCTTCTCAGCCAATCGAATTGTGAGGGCCCTTGCTGTTTGCATGAGGACATCTTCCACACTATCACCTTGCCCGCGCAACCACAGTTCACCGGCCACACCCAGCAAGACGCGCGCAAACTTTTCTTGGATGGCAATCAAAGACAACGTCCATCTCGCCTGGAGCCACAGCGGCGGGAGAATGCCAAGGTTTTCAGGATGCAGAACAGGTTGGATATTGGTAATCAGCATTGCTAGCTTATCAGCTGCGCTCGCGATCTCGCCTCAGAGGGATCTTCAGCTGCTTCAGGTATGGGTGGACACCATGAGATGGTAGGGTCTTCTGGATCACTTTCTCCATTTCCTCATCCGAGGAGGGGTCACTCACTGTGTCTCTTGCACCTCAGGGCTTGCAAGTTTCATAGCGCCTGGATCAAATTGGCGATCTAGTGTGGCCAAGAGCTCCGGTTGCAACCTATGGGCATCAAAATAATGGATACCTGGGATGACCACGAGTTGTCGATCCTGTATACCCACATGAAAGAAGACCTTGTGACCCCTGTGTCGATGAACGAGTGCTGGGGACCCATTGTAGGCTTCACAAAGCCAGAGGGGAGATCTGTAACCATCAGCAGCGTAACCATATAGGTATTCACGATCAATTGAGCAGGGGAAAAATCCGCTGGTCGCCCTCCTGGAGTTTGCCTGTGGTCTCCAATAAAGACGGTCAGCGTTGGTTGTTGTATGGCAGCAAGAGCTGCAATCTCATGGTAATTGCCATACTGTTGACTTTCGTCCATAAAGGCAAGCCAGGTGCGAGAAATCCAATGGCCAAAAGTGGAATAGCGCATCGCCATTTCCGCCGTAGCTGAGCCACCAGTTGCGATGAGTACATGCTTATGTGAGATGATTCTATTACGGTCACTGCATCGGACATCAATTTTGGAGGCGTATGCTTCTCCTTTACCTTCCTCCATGCGTCCAATTAGCCTGCCGAAGTTCTTGAGTGTGGGGGGCGCGAGATCACTTAATTGATCCGCTAGTGCTTTGGCAGCTACATTTTCTTTAGTGTAGATGATCGCAACAAATTCATTCAGTTCGCAGCTTAGGGCTATGAGCAAGACCGCAAGGGACCGCGTTTTGCCAGCACCAAAGACCCCGGCAATACATAAGTCAGATCTTCCCGTCATAATGGCCAGCAAGAGTGCAATTGAGACTGTCAAGACATGTCCATCACCGTGGGCTGCTAGAGGAAGGAGATGTTCACGATAGTAACTGTCATGGGCCCCATCCATCGAGATCGCGGCTGGTGTCAAAAATCGGCTCAAAATTCTGACTAGAGCATCAGTCAGTTGCGTTTTGCGCTCGCTAGCCATACGTCGAGCAGGTATATGCGGCTGCACGATGCCCATTGCCAATGGTAGGCGCGACTGGTTAGCTTGTGCAAACACTGAGAGTTCGTGGCGGCTGCGTGTGTCTCCCAGAAAGGCCAGCTCCTCCCAAACGACGGCCATGGACACGTGGTCTTCAATGGGTTTCAGCCAGTCCTGTGCAGGATTGAAACAACTCATTGTTTTAAGATGCTGGTCCAAAAGTCGCCCACAAAAGGTCCGAGCAATGGGAGACAATAACAAGCTCCAGCAACTTCGGGGCAATGCGCTTGAGCGCTCTTTGAGCAGGGTTTTTGCTAGTTCCGCTCGACATCACCTTCTCATGTACCAGTGCTATGACACACCGCTGCTGAGTGTCTGGCAACTGGAGTATACCCAGTAGTGCTCTGCCTGCCATCACGTTCGCTTCCAAGTTGCCTAGGTTCCCAGCTTCACAGAGAGCACGCGGCGACAGCATTGGAACATCGGAAGGTGCACTAAATAGCAGGAGTGGGGCACCGTCAGTATGTAGGTGGATGACATGAAATCCGGCATACGCTTCATATTGATAGGTAACCTGTAACCGCGTACCAGTCTGTCCTCGCTTCTTCTGCTGAGCTGGTTCTACACTGACCCAAGGCTGGAGATGTTGGAGCTGCCGTCCCGCATGATATGCGTCTAATTGCGGAAGCACCATGTCCAGGAGGAAGATGAGGATGCGTAAGGAGAAACCACGCAGGAATTCCGCCAGCAAGTTGCGAACTAGCAATCCTCCCTCATCATGGGATCCTCCCGGTGTGGGGATCATCGCAATCAGGGCTGCTTGTAATTCAGCTTCCGTTTCAGGCTGACCATCCCGAATATCCCGTCCGTCAATGGGCACTG
This sequence comes from Cladocopium goreaui, assembly GCA_947184155.2. Taxonomy (NCBI): domain Eukaryota; class Dinophyceae; order Suessiales; family Symbiodiniaceae; genus Cladocopium; species Cladocopium goreaui. The sequence continues at coordinate 946,334 of CAMXCT020000225.1, read as the reverse complement.
TTTGCAGTTCAGTTCCCTTCTCCAGCTGCTACTAACAGAGAACTTAGAGTTGCCTTGAGGTGTTCCGGAAGGTCAAAGCTAACCCATGAAAGTACACGCAGCAATCCCTCGCAACGTACTCCATGTGGAATGACTTGAGGGGTGGTGATTTGTAGTCTTTGGATTTCATGAACCCCTTTGTCAAGATCAATGAAGAGCAAATGAGAATGACCCCTAACAAAAAGCAAAACAAAGAAACATCAGAAAAACACCAGGGGCCAGGTCAGAGGGTGCAAGAAGCAACAAAGCTCAATGCGGAAACCAGGGATCCCCCCAGCCAGAATCCCCGAGATCACAGAGAGCAGCCGTTCAGGCATGACATTCACCCTGGCACTTCGAAGCAAACACCGACAACGTCGGGTCGCAACGAGAGTGGTGAGAAACGAAAAACCGGTGAAACAGGAGGTCTATTGTGAAAATGACAGCACTAGCTACGGCACTCAGGGTGCACTCAGAGTCCGCTCAGTTGTTCTTTTCCTAGCATCAGCATCATGGGAGCTGTAGTGCACTCTTGCGGTTGCATGCCGCTTTCAAAGCTGTATCCAATGCGATCGAGTTAGCGATGATCGCTGCTCGACAGCATTGATGCAGGCTTGCAAGCGTGGAGCTCCTCAAGCGGTCCACAAACAGGCATTGCAGTCAAGTGTATTCGATGCGGTCCGTTGACTATGGTAGCTGGCTCAAATCGTAGCTGGCTCAAATCGTATCCATGAATCTGTGAGAATGTTGCCCGTGCGGCTTGCACTCTGTGATCTCGAAGCTCCTGCCTGGGGGGAGTCTTAGTTTCCGCATTCTGCATTTGTTGCTTCCTGGCTCACAGATTGCTGTATGGCTCCTTTGCGGTTTGTTGTTTCGCTCTTGTTTTCCCTTGCCATACCAATCCCTGAGGTGACACAATGTTATCATCTCTTCTCGCATGTTTCAATTGTCTATGAACTGATCAGCTGACCACCGGCCGTGCTGGTTTTGTTGTGTTTTTTTGGGTGTCTGTTGGTGTTGTTGTTTGCTTTTGGTTTTTGTTTGTTTTTCCTTTGTTTTGCACGGTGACAGCTCGATGGATTATGTATCGATCCTTTCTCAGTTCTCTTTTGTATGCACACTGTCGTCATGATTGATGTTGCCACTGCATTAATTCGGTGAATTTGCAAAATGCGATTGTCTTTCCGGCTTGATAAACGACCTAGCGAGAGCCACCTGGCGTTGGACGGAAAAAAAGAGTACTTTTCCATACATCAGTGTTCTTGGAGCCGATCCTCGAATGCCGGTGGTGGTTCGAGTCCCTGCTGGTCCACTCGGGAGTCTCAAGTGCGACCCGTCGAAAGGCAACGGGCGCCTACCACAAAAAAATCTTGGAGCCGATCTGTGAAAATCCTACCTGGTATAGCGCTGAGAGATCAGTGACGTTGCACAGTCTTGATTTCACCAAGTATCGTCTGCGGACGAGCCTATTTTGACTTGGAACGATTGTGAATGGACAGATCGTAGTTTGTAGTTTTGATTTGACCGAATATCATCTGTGGAAGATATACTTTTGAATGTTTTTGGATGCTCTATGAAGCATAGATCATTTTGTGACACTCAACGAGCACAACCGACACTGCGGTTGCACTCGTCTCGTTTTGTAGTTGAGAGTTGTGATGTTTTTGTAGGAAACCGAACATTATTTGAACAGTTTGGAAATATTTCAACATCTTGCATGGGTTTGAGAACCGAATGAAAGCTTTTGATCCTCAGTGGATCGCTTTTCGGAATTTCGTCAAGACTGGAATCCAGTTTGCAGTTTAGACAAAAACCCCTCCTTGGTTTTTGTCACCTTTAAACAGTATTTGAACTGAATGGTCAACGATACTCGTTGGCTCAAGCCCGAGCGAGAGAAACAGAGTGTGTGTTGAAGCGTTGCTTGTTGTCTGGAGTGATTTGAGCGAGAGAGCACGGAAAGTTTGACTCACGTTTGTTTATTTGTGGAAAAGCCTTTGGGTAACTTTGATCGCGATAGGTTTTGTTTTGGTTTTCAAGACACAACTTAGCGGTGCAAAGTTTTACGTGGTAGCGGAGCTTCGTGCTCCTACCACAGATCTGTGTGATCTTGGTTTGTCTGTGGATCCAGGAACCGTGTTTGTGAGTTTATACTTTGCTCAGGTCTTGCGTGAATCTTGTTTGTGTTTCAGGTATGGCCGACGCATCTGCAAGCGGCGGTGCGGGTCAGGTACCGACACAGCGTGGAGAGAGGGAAAGAAGTCCCACTCGTACGCCTACGACTCAGGAACAGCAACAGCCTGCACAAGGACCTCAACGTTTCAGGATGAACTCGCCGGAGGGCGGGACAAGGTTTGCCTGGAGGGGCAACTGCACCTTATGCCTTCTATACCACCCCCACCGCCGAAAGCTGCCAGTGGTTGTGGAAGTATGCCAGGAAGCCCAACTGGACAGCAAGAAGTTTTCTCCACTGCGCAGATGACTCAGATAGCCCAGATAGTGTCTTTGAGTTTGAACCAGGCTATGGGTGAGTTTAACATGAGGTTGAATGGTTTGCAACAACAGGTAGTTCATCAACAGAATGTGTTTGCTCAGGCACAGGTGCAGCAAGCTGCATCACAACCAGCTCAGGTACCAGTTGCGAAAACATCACCTTCTATCTCAAGTGGTTTGTCATCATTTGGAGATCGTCCACCCACCAGTCCACAACCCAATTTTCCAAGGAACACTGTGGAACAGCCACCAGGTTTGCAGCAGTCGCCTCAGAGACTGATGAATGAAGTTCGTCAGGGGCAGGGTACTGCACAGAACACTCAGGGTGAAGCGTCGTCACAGGATGACAGGGATGTCTTTACTAAGAGTGAGAAGTGGCTTCCTCCATTGCCCAAGTGTGAGCATGGAACGTGGAAGACACGTGAGCAGGAGATTTTGGTTTTTGCCGGCTATGTTCAGTCTTTGAGAAGCTGGGTAGCCTTGGCAAGTGATACGTTTGGGTGGGAGCTTGAAAGTGCGCTGAGTTGGCCGCACGAACTGCACATGACAAATCTGAAACCTGCACAGCAACTTCGTAGTGCTAGGTTGCTGGCCATCCTAACTCAGGCGTTTGCAGAGTATCCACGAGCTCATATGATCCTACAGGCCTATTCAGAAGGAATTGGTATGGATGGTTCTTTTCAGGCAGTGCGAGGAACGTCTGGTTTTGAGGCGTTGCGTTTGCTTGCAAAGGAGTTCAGTTTGAGATCAAGAGCGGAAGCTGCATTTTTCAGGTCTGAGTTCATGTCCAAGACGTTTAAGGCACAGAGTGGCCCTACACAGATCAGTGATCTAGTCCGACAGATGGACGTTGGTTTGTCCAAGTATCGGAAGTTGATCGATACCTTGCCTCAGCATTGCGATAAGACTGGCTTGGATTTGCAACAGGTCGACTTGACGTTGATGTTGCTGAGATCCTTGCCCAGTGACGTGAAGAATTACGTCGTTTTGCATGCGTCAGGTGAGGGCTATACTGACTACAGATCAGCAGCCCTGAAGTTCGAACAACAGCAGAGGTTGTTCCAAGAACTGGGTGGAGGATCAGGCCGCAATATGCACGCCTTGGAAGCCGAAGGTGACTGGAGCACCTACTATGGCTACGAAGATGAGCAGGACTACTACGCCGAAGGTGCCGAAGAGGAGTGGGAATGGGATCCAGAGAGTGAGCTGTGGCTCAACACTGCCGCAATCAACAAAAATTCAGGAGTGAAATGTCGAAAGTGTGGCAAGACTGGACACATGCAGAAGGATTGCAGCACGAATATGGGTCGTGTGAAGTGCTTCAAGTGCGGACAGAGCGGGCATATTGGCGCGAATTGCCAAGCCAGCAGTCCGAAGTCTGCAAGTTCTTCTCCGTCTTCGAGCACTGGGAAAGGTTCAGGTGCAGCCAAGGCCAAGCCTGCAGCGAAAGCTGGACGAGGAAAAGGTGGTCGCAAGGGAAAGATGCATGAAGTTTCAGCCGAAGGACCTCAAGAAGAAGAGCAAGAATCTGGAGAAGCGATTATGATGCCGCTCATTTCATCACAGGTTTCAAGTTCAGAGGGAACTTGGTGGTTGTTAGATTCTGGAGCTGCCACGTCGGTGCTGTCGCAGAACTATGAGGGCATGTATCGTTGCCAGGCTCAGGAGGATTCGGCAGGAGCATTGGAAACCTACTATGCAGCGAATGGGACTCCAGTTCACATGAGGGCCAATGTTTTGGTAAGTTTGGCATTTCAGGTTGTGACTGGGGCATCTGGAAAGAAGAAAACTCAATCATTCAAATTGGCCTGTTGTATTGGGGATGTATCACACAACATTATTTCGACAACTCAGTTGGTCAAGAAGGGTTGGAGTGTGATTCAGTCACCTGGAGAGACGTACCTCTACCACGAGGACAGTGGAACGCTCATTAGTGACGTGCTGTTGTGGGGAGGGACTCCGTGGCTACGAGCATGCAGGGCAGCACAACCGAGCTTGAAGGATGGCAGTCAGCCGATGGAGTTGGTTGAGTCATCAGTGGTCGAGCCAGAGGGTTTGAAAGTTAGCATGGTTGGAGCTGTTGAGCTGTCAAGTCAGGAGAAGTTGCGTCAACATGTTCTTCGAGGCCATTACCCGTTTGATCCACACTGTTTGGAATGCCAACAGGGAAGAGGAGTTTCTCGAGCACCAAGGCGAAGTTTGCGTGAGAGAATCCTTGAAGTTCAGGTGGATTTCTTCTTTTTGGGTTTGGTTGAGAGCAAGTTCAAGATGATTTTGCTGCGTCAGGTGTTTTCAGGTTTGCTTGGTGTCACTGCGGTGAGCGAGAATGTTCAGGTGACAGGCCAGCATTTGCGTCAGATCTTAGCTGAGTTTGGATTGCTTGAGACTTTGGAAGGACCGCCAGTTGATTTCAGGACAGATGCTCAGGATGAAGTCGGAACTGTTCTGAGAAGATCTGGTTTGCCGAGGGAGTTCACTGTGAACAAAGCTGGACCTCAGAACCATGATACGGTTGGATCAGTTGAGCGTGGTGTGAGAGAAGTCAAGGAAGCTCTTGCTGTTTTGCGCTTGGAACTGGCCAAGGCCGGATTGGATTTGGTCGACAGCTTGGTTGCCTGGGAGGCCGCTTCCAGGTATGTGACTGCTATGCACAACCTCCACGGCAAGATCCAGAACACAGGAAAGACTGGAAAGGAATTGCTCAGGAACACATCTGAAGGAACTCGAATTTCCGCCATGTTTTGCTCTAGGGTTCTTGCAGAGACCCCAGAAAGTGTTGACAGTATTGGACGGTTTGTCACTGCTGCATATTTGTATCCTGTCAGGAACTCGTTTGCTCATTTTGTTTGTGCGAAAATTGCTGATGAACTGAAGTTTTTCCAAGCCAAGAGTTTGAAACTTGTTTTTCCGATTGAATATCCACAAGATCTCATTGAACGTTTTGTTTGTCACTCAGGTTCAGGTGATCATCCATCGCTTGTTGATCAGGCACCCATTGAGATTTTGCCCGCGGAGTTTGCACGACTTCCAGATCAGGTGCAGTCTCCACGACATTGGGTTGATGCTCATGGACGAACTGAAGGATGCAGTTCATGTGCCACTCGACAAGGTCGACATTCCAAGAAGTGCTGTGAGCGCTATTGGAATCGGATCCGTAACCAGAAGAAGGGAGAAGTGCCAGCTTTGCCCGACAAGCCTGAGGAACAACTACCAATAGTTGAGCCCAATGACCCGGCTGTGGCCGTGCCTTCACGACCATTGCCGCGCATCCCAGGTTTGCCTGCTGGGATGACCCCGACGCGCCGTTGTCCAAGTTGTGAATCAGGTATGAATGCTCCAGGTACCCGGCACTCTGCCGAATGTCGCAAGCGACAAGCTGAGTTTGTGTCAGGTGAAACTGCCAAGCCATCGCTTGGTGATCTGGAGGATCTTCCGGTACAGGAAGGTGGGGTGAGAGATGGTTCTTATTCTCCATCTTTGGCTCCGGACCCAGTCGAGCCTGTGGACGTTGAAATGGCCACCGAGGACGTTGGTGACATGCCCATGGTTGACGTTTGCATGGCGCAGCCATATCATGTGGGTATGTTGACATCACCAGAACTTGTTCAACGAGATCGGTTTTCAGTAGAGTCAATTCAGTACGATGGCTACTGCGATGAGTTTGTCGTCATGGATTTTTGTGGTCAGAAGATCAAGCTTTGGAAGCCCAGTGGAGCCGTGTCTGATGTCACGCTCAGGGACTTGCCAGCTGAAGGAACCTTTTTGGCCATGCAGAAGGAGATTCGTGGACTCACTGCTGTTGGTGCAGGTCAGGTTCTTGCCGAGAATGTGGCGAGAGAGAGTGGCCAGCGCATCATTGGCACAAGGTGGGTTACCAACGAGAAAGAAGAAGCTCAGGAAGGTGTACGCGCCAGAATCGTTGCCAAAGACTTTGCAAGTGGACAGTCTGCCAGAAGTATGGGCATCTCTAGCCCAACGCCCAGTATTGAAGCACTCAGGATGGTTCTTGGAGTTGCTTGTGGGGCGTGGAGTGTTGGGAATCAAGCCATGTTTTTGGTAGGTTTGGACGTTTCTCAGGCGTTTATGAGCTCACCATTGGAGCGACCAGAAATTCTCCGGATGCCACTATCCATGTCAACTATGAAGGGAGAACCAATTTTTCTATGGGCTGAGAAAGGCATCAACGGTTTGAGAATTGCCTCTCAGGCATGGATTGTTTTCTTTTCATCTATTGTCAAGAGCATTGGAGTAGTTTCAGGTACTGTGGAGCCTTGTTTGTATGTTGGTCGAATGGTTGGCAAAGATCAGGCACCCATCGTCATCATGGCGTACGTCGATGATTTGCTTGTTGCCACCACTTCGGAATCAGCTCTCAAGACCCTCATGACTGCACTATCAGCTCATGTCAAGGTTCGAGAGACTGGCCGTGTTGGATTGAAAGGGGGACACTTGCGTTTCCTTGGTCGAAGTATCTTTCGAAGGCCAGGCTCATCTGCTTTGTACATGCAGGTGGATCCAACGTACTTGGATGAAGCTTTTGCTGAGTTTGATTTGAAGAAGGGAAGCACAACATTTCCGGATTTGCGTCCCATTCTGGAACAGGAAGGAAGCCAACCATTGTCAGCAGAAGGACATGCACGTTTTCGCAGAGTTCTAGGTCGTTTGTCATGGTATTGCCAAACTCGTCAAGACTTGTTGATTTTGGTCAGCATGCTTGGAACTGGTCAGGCACAACCGTTTGAGACCCATGAAAAATGTTTGCGTGCTGTACTCAGGTATCTTATGACTGACATGGATGTTGCATTGCGTTTTCCATCAGAAGAGCTTGCTTTGCCCGATGTGAAAGGTTTGGAAGTGTACACAGATGCTGGGTTTGCACCCTATGAAGAGTACTGGACGTCGTTCTGTTTCAGGTACTTGCTTCATCTTTCAACAGTGTTTGATGAAGTGTTTCAGCAGGCACCAGTCAGCTGTGACGCTCTCCTCCTGTGAGGCTGAGCTTGTTGCATTACAGTCAGGTGTTCAGGAAGGAATCGGCTTGCTCAGGACTTTGGGTTTTGTGCTTGGTCGTTTGTATCCATGGGTTGACATTATCCCTCAGGACGCTCAGGTGACTTGGTATGACGAAGCAGAGTCTGATGACGAAGACTCTATGAAAGTTTCATACTTGTTTCCACTGGTCGTCAAGACCGACAGTTTGTCAGGGAAAATGCTTCTCGAAGCATCTGATTTGCAACGAAAGAGCCGACACATTGAGATTAAAGTTTATTGGCTCCGAGAGTTGATGGATCGCAAAGTTTTGCTTTTGTCGCATGTTCCAGGAACTTTGAACCCAGCGGATTGTTTTACCAAGTGCTTGCCAACTCAGAAGTTTTTATTTTACAGGAACATGCTTGGATTTGTGAAAGTTGATTTTAGTTTGATTTCGAACATCCTTGGTTTTTGCTTGGACGTTTGTGACAACAGTTATTCAAAACCAATTTCATGTTTGTCAAACAGGAACTGCGTTTTGTGCGGAGAACGTTTGATTTCGTTTGTTTTGGAAGAAGAACTGCAAGTTTCAGGAGATCAGAGATCATTTCGTCATGTGAAAGCTGTGTTTGCTCAAGAAACCTTGACAAACCCGGACAGTTTGCCTCTTGCTGTCGCGCTGATGGCAGAGGAAGATACACGGTCTAGTGTCTCAGGGTTCACTCGTGTGGATTGGACGACAGGAGAGCCAAGAGAGGACCCAACTGGGGGAGTTATGCGCCGAGATGCAGTGGTTGAGGAGGTTCAACCCCCATCAGGTGAGCCAGCTGCGACTGTTTCAGGTACACCGGACACCAAGGAAGCAGTTCCAGGTGGCGAAGCAACTTCAGGAGAGAAGCCATCAGGTGAGCCGTCTTCTGGATCTGGAAAGAAACCTCAGGTGAAGAGAATGCCCAAGAGGCCTGCAGCCAAGCTCATGCCGAGGCGTTTGAAGGTCACCAAGGTGAAGTTGGAGCCTGGGGCAACTGCCAAGGTGCCCGGGAAGAACCGCTTCAAGAACAAGGAGACGAAGAGACGCCAGAAGGCGAAGTGGGAAGAGATTAAGAAGACTGCCAGAGAAGAGCGTGCTCAGCCTGCACCAGCCTTTGAGATTCCAGCCCGTGGAGGAGATGTACCAGTTCGAAGTTTTTTCGACCCTGTTTCAGGCAGAAGAGAGACAATGGAAGTCAAGCCAATCAACAGGGAGCAGAAGTTTCGAGCTGTGCAGTCAGGTTTTTCCAGGTATCCTAATGAGACTCGTACTTGCTACCAGTGTGGTGAGAAAGGGCATCTGAGTGCCAACTGCCCGCAGAAGATGAGGAGAGTATCACTCACTGAGGGCGTCATCAAGTACGAGGGGGCAGGGGAGACCCGGCCTCGAGTCAGGCTTCAGGGAAATATGGGGAGCATTCCTCAGGAGACCTCGGAGTTTGACGATGTCCGTCCAGAAGACTCAGCATCTCAGGTGGGCGGACAATACCTGGGAACTATGTCTACAGTTGGCGGAGGTGTCAAGAAGAACTTGCCACCACCACCACCTCCACCTCTGATGGGTGGAAGCCCAAAGATCGCCAGGAGCAGACCAGGTGTTCCGCCGCAGACTTCAGCACCTATGCGGCCACCAGCGCCAAGTGCGAGACTTCCGGCTAAGTTTTCTCAGGACCCACCTCTGGGAGAAGCGGCCTCCTCGAGCAGAGATGTGAGGAGACCTAAAACTCCACCCAAAACACCGCCAAAGAGACCCCCAAGCAAGGCACCGCCAGTGAAAGGTGCGCCACAGAAGACCCAAGGGACAGAGAAGGCAAAAGGGACAGAGAAGTCCAAAGCGACTGAGAAGTCCAAGGCGACAGAGCCAGCAACAGAGATCAGAGGCTCGGTTGGGAGAGTCGTGGAAGAGGCAGCCAAGGCGGCACCTGCGACTGTGGACCTTGTGACGCCGAGCGCAGCTGTGGATCTTGGAACCCCAGTTTCAGATAGTGCGGGACATGGGGATGTCCATCTTGCAGCGGCACATGGATCTGGAAGATTGTCAGCACTTACAGTGCACCAACCGACGCCAGCGAACTCACAGGCGGCGACGCCTACAGCAGGAGATTCCCTTGTGGCTGGAGAAGCACCAGGACAAAGTTCAGCTCATTGGTCGAATGCTCCGGTGATTTCACCGGTACCATCTACACCACCGCCAGCACCGGTGGGAGGCGAGACAGAGGTTTGTGTGGCATGCCAAGGGAGTGGACTGCTGAACTCGCAGGTGAATCTGCGATTGGTCCGACTTATCGGAACGGGGCAGCTCCGTTTGGCGGGGCCGATTGCCCAAGTTGCACCAGTGACCCCGGCTCCGGCCGCACCTGCGACCCCGGCTCCGGCCGCACCTACAACACCAGCTCCGGCAGCTGCAAATCCCACTGGACCTGGTAACGGGACCGAAGTCAGTCCAAGCCTCAGTGAAAACTCAGGTAGATCTCGTACTCCAACTCGTTCAGGTGTTTGCAGTGTGACTGAAGATGGAAGTATGACCATGTTTGATTCAGGTGGAAATCTTTTGATTTTGGAACTTGCTTGTGGTGTTGACTCAGTGATTCAAAATGCTTCTAGGGAGTTTGGATGCAGTTACATTGGAATTCATGCCGGTTTGGAGCTTTCTTCAACTCAACGTCAGGCCTATAAGTTCTTGAAGAACTTTGCTGAGGGATCTTCCGGTAGTGTGGATTCACAGAAACTGATTCAGGCACACATTTCTCTTCCCTGTACTGGGGGTAGCCCTTTGTTGGACTTATCCAAGAAAGACAGGAAACCTGCTCAGGATGCGTATTTCAGGCTTCTTGATCATTGCAAGAGATATGTTTCATATATCAAGGGCATGAGCAATGTGTGTAGTGCTGTGACTCTGGAGCTTCCGAAATCGAACCGTTTTTGGTCAGACGAGAGATTGAAGAAGTTTCTAACTGACCACGACATGCAAAAGTTTGCGGATTGTGCTGCATGTGCCATGGGTTTGGAAACCAGTCAGGGACAGCCTATTGGTAAAGTCTTTCGCATTGCATGTTCGGATCAAGTACTTGCCACAGGTCTTGGCAAGAGATTTCAGTGTAAGTGTACTCAGGACCACGCTCCATTGAATCAGGTCAACTATTCGATGACGGAAAGATACTCATATAAGTTTGCCAGATTCTATTGTCGTGCTATTGCACTTCGTTGGATTGATCAACAGGAAGAAACATCGTGATTTTGTTTGTTATTGACTGGAGTTTGCATCAGGTTGCATTTCATGTCAGCAGTTTGACTTCAGGAAAGTACAGTTTTCTTTTTCAGCTGAACCGTTCAGTGGAATTTGCATGTTCGCATGGTTCACAGCGGATTCAGGGACATTCGATTGTCAGGCACAGTTTTCAGTGAAGACTTCACTAAGTGAATTCTCAAGTCTTGTCATCAGGAATCAGGTGGTGACATCAGTTTAGTTTCAGGAGCCTATCAACTCCGTTGAGAGAGTGCTCGCATCAGGACGCTCACACTCCAGTTGTTTTGTTCTGTTGTGTGTGTGTTTTCTTTTCCGTGTAGCCCGGGCCGGCCGCGCCGCGTTCGCCAGCCATGGATGAGCTTCTCATTGTGGTGCTATTTTCTGCATTGACTGGAGTGATGATTGGATCTTTGGGGACAGTTGTTATATTCTGGCTTTGTGGAGCAAAGGAACGTAAGACAGTTATTGAGAAAGTTAGTCCAGAGTTGAAGGATGCGACAATTCAGGCTGAATATATTCAGGCTACATCGGATGAAACGTCAGACTTCAGACAAATGCACAGAGCTCAGACTTCGTCTTCTTATCATTTGTACATTGGAACTGCGGAGACGTGTTATCATCTTGATCGCCGTTGTCGTCGTTATCCAGATTGGGACAATGTGAAGAGAGGGCTTACAATTTGTGAAATCTGCCGTATTTCATCTTCGACTTTTGAGATTGGGCAATGTATTTTTGTTTCTGAACAAGGACAGAAGTTTCATTTGACCCGATTTTGCCGTACTTTCAAGAGTTTGCCAGTGACTGAATATGCAAGGTGCACTGCATGTTGTACACTGGAACATTCTACACAGGTTTTATTCGGAGATTCAGTACCTCGCCAGCGAAGAACTGCTTCATCAACTTCTTCTATTGCAGGTATGTCAGAGGACTAGGTTTTTCTGGATTGGAATGGGACGCCATGACTTTCTGGATTGCATTGCGTTGGATTGATTGCACTACGTATTGGACGAAGACTCCATACTGACCTCTCATCGAAAGGGGGTGTGAAAATCCTACCTGGTATAGCGCTGAGAGATCAGTGACGTTGCACAGTTTTGATTTCACCAAGTATCGTCTGCGGACGAGCCTATTTTGACTTGGAACGATTGTGAATGGACAGATCGTAGTTTGTAGTTTTGATTTGACCGAATATCATCTGTGGAAGATATACTTTTGAATGTTTTTGGATGCTCTATGAAGCATAGATCATTTTATGACACTCAACGAGCACAACCGACACTGCGGTTGCACTCGTCTCGTTTTGTAGTTGAGAGTTGTGATGTTTTTGTAGGAAACCGAACATTATTTGAACAGTTTGGAAATATTTCAACAGTTTTAGAACCGAATGAAAGCTTTTGATCCTCAGTGGATCGCTTTTCGGAATTTCGTCAAGACTGGAATACAGTTTGCAGTTTAGACAAAAACCCCTCCTTGGTTTTTGTCACTAAACAGTATTTGAACTGAAGGGTCAACGATACTCGTTGGCTCAAGCCCGAGCGAGAGAAACAGAGTGTGTGTTGAAGCGTTGCTTGTTGTCTGGAGTGATTTGAGCGAGAGAGCACGGAAAGTTTGACTCACGTTTGTTTATTTGTGGAAAAGCCTTTGGGTAACTTTGATCGCGATAGGTTTTGTTTTGGTTTTCAAGGCACAACTTAGCGGTGCAAAGTTTTACGGTTGGAGCTGTTGAGCTGTCAAGTCAGGAGAAGTTGCGTCAACATGTTCTTCGAGGCCATTTCCCGTTTGATCCACACTGTTTGAAATGCCAACAGGGAAGAGGAGTTTCTCGAGCACCAAGGCGAAGTGTGCGTGAGAGAATCCTTGAAGTTCAGGTGGATTTCTTCTTTTTGGGTTTGGTTGAGAGCAAGTTCAAGATGATTTTGCTGCGTCAGGTGTTTTCAGGTTTGCTTGGTGTCACTGCGGTGAGCGAGAATGTTCAGGTGACAGGCCAGCATTTGCGTCAAATTTTGGCTGAGTTTGGTTTGCTTGAGACTTTGGAAGGACCGCCAGTTGATTTCAGGACAGGTGCTCAGGACGAAGTTGGGACTGTTCTGCGGAGATCTGGTTTGCCAAGGGACTACACGGTGAACAAAGCTGGACCTCAGAACCATGATACGGTTGGATGAGTAGAGCGTGGTGTGAGAGAAGTCAAGGAAGCTCTTGCTGTTTTGCGCTTGGAACTGGCGAAGGCCGGATTGGGTTTGGTCGACAGCTTGGTTGCCTGGGAGGCCGCTTCCAGCTATGTGACTGCTATGCATAACCTCCATGGCAAGATCCAGAACACAGGAAAGATTGGAAAGGAATTGCTCAGGAACACATCTGAAGGAACTCGAATTTCCGCCATGTTTTGCTCTAGGGTTCTTGCAGAGACCCCAGAAAGTGTTGACAGTATTGGACGGTTTGTCACTGCTGCGTATTTGTATCCTGTCAGGAACTCGTTTGCTCATTTTGTTTGTGCGAAAATTGCTGATGAACTGAAGTTTTCCCAAGCCAAGAGTTTGAAACTTGTTTTTCCGATTGAGTATCCACAAGATCTCATTGAACGTCGTTTTGTTTGTCACTCAGGTTCAGGTGATCATCCATCGCTTGTTGATCAGGCACCCATTGAGATTTTGCCAGAGGATTTTGCACGACTTCCAGATCAGGTGCAGCCTCCACGACACTGGGTTGATGCCCATGGACGAACTGAAGGATGCAGTTCATGTGCCACTCGGCAAGGTCGACATTCCAAGAAGTGCTGTGAGCGCTATTGGAATTGGATCCGTAACCAGAAGAAGGGAGAAGTGCCAGCTTTGCCCAACCAGCCTGAGGAACAACTACCAAGAGTTGAGCCCAATGACCCGGCTGTGGCCGTGCCTTCACGACCATTGCCGCGCATCCCAGGTTTGCCTGCTGGGATGACCCCGACGCGCCGTTGTCCAAGTTGTGAATCAGGTATGAATGCTCCAGGTACCCGGCACTCTGCCGAATGTCGCAAGCGACAAGCTGAGTTTGTGTCAGGTGAAACTGCCAAGCCATCGCTTGGTGATCTGGAGGATCTTCCGGTACAGGAAGGTGGGGTGAGAGATGGTTCTTACTCTCCATCTTTGGCTCCGGACCCAGTCGAGCCTGTGGACGTTGAGATGGCCACCGAGGACGTTGGCGACATGCCCATGGTTGACGTTTGCATGGCGCAGCCATATCATGTGGGTATGTTGACATCACCAGAACTTGTTCAACGAGATCGGTTTTCAGTGGAGTCAATTCAGTACGATGGCTACTGCGATGAGTTTGTCGTCATGGATTTTTGTGGTCAGAAGATCAAGCTTTGGAAGCCCAGTGGAGCCGTGTCTGATGTCACGCTCAGGGACTTGCCAGCTGAAGGAACCTTTTTGGCCATGCAGAAGGAGATTCGTGGACTCACTGCTGTTGGTGCAGGCCAGGTTCTTGCCGAGAATGTGGCAAGGGAAAGTGGCCAGCGCATCATTGGCACAAGGTGGGTTACCAACGAGAAAGAGGAAGCTCAGGAAGGTGTGCGCGCCAGAATCGTCGCCAAAGACTTTGCAAGTGGTCAGTCTGCCAGAAGTATGGGCATCTCTAGCCCAACGCCCAGTATTGAGGCACTCAGGATGGTTCTTGGAGTTGCTTGTGGGGCGTGGAGTGTTGGGAATCAAGCCATGTTTTTGGCAGGTTTGGACGTTTCTCAGGCGTTTATGAACTCACCATTGGAGCGACCAGAAATTCTCCGGATGCCACTGTCCATGTCAACTATAACTATGAAGGGAGAACCAATTTTTCTATGGGCTGAGAAAGGCATCAACGGTTTGAGAATTGCCTCTCAGGCATGGATCGTTTTCTTTTCATCTATTGTCAAGAGCATTGGAGTAGTTTCAGGTACTGTGGAGCCTTGTTTGTATGTTGGTCGAATGGTTGGCAAAGATCAGGCACCCATCGTCATCATGGCGTACGTCGATGATTTGCTTGTTGCCACCACTTCGGAATCAGCTCTCAAGACCCTCATGACTGCCCTATCAGCTCATGTCAAGGTTCGAGAGACTGGCCGTGTTGGATTGCAAGGGGGACACTTGCGTTTCCTTGGTCGAAGTATCTTTCGAAGGCCAGGCTCATCTGCTTTGTACATGCAGGTGGATCCAACGTACTTGGATGAAGCTTTTGCTGAGTTTGATTTGAAGAAGGGAAGCGCAACATTTCCGGATTTGCGTCCCATTCTGGAACAGGAAGGAGGCCAACCATTGTCAGCAGAAGGACATGCACGTTTTCGCAGAGTTCTAGGTCGTTTGTCATGGTATTGCCAAACTCGTCAAGACTTGTTGATTTTGGTCAGCATGCTTGGAACTGGTCAGGCACAACCGTTTGAGACCCATGAAAAATGTTTGCGTGCTGTACTCAGGTACCTTATGACTGACATGGATGTCGCATTGCGTTTTCCATCAGAAGAGCTTGCTTTGCCCGATGTGAAAGGTTTGGAAGTGTACACAGATGCTGGGTTTGCACCCCCAGGAAAAGTACTGGACGTCGTTCCGTTTCAGGTACTTGTTTCATCTTTCAACAGTGTTTGATGAAGTGTTTCAGCAGGCACCAGTCAGCTGTGACGCTCTCCTCCTGTGAGGCTGAGCTTGTTGCATTACAGTCAGGTGTTCAGGAAGGAATCGGCTTGCTCAGGACTTTGGGTTTTGTGCTTGGTCGTTTGTATCCATGGGTTGACATTATCCCTCAGGACGCTCAGGTGACTTGGTATGACGAAGCAGAGTCTGATGATGAAGACTCTATGAAAGTTTCATACTTGTTTCCACTGGTCGTCAAGACCCGCAGTTTGTCAGGGAAAATGCTTCTCGAAGCATCTGATTTGCAACGAAAGAGCCGACACATTGAGATTAAAGTTTATTGGCTCCGAGAGTTGATGGATCGCAAAGTTTTGCTTTTGTCGCATGTTCCAGGAACTTTGAACCCAGCGGATTGTTTTACCAAGTGCTTGCCGACTCAGAAGTTTTTATTTTACAGGAACATGCTTGGATTTGTGAGAGTTGATTTCAGTTTGATTTCGAACATCCTTGGTTTTTGCTTGAAAGTTTTTGTGACAACAGTTATTCGAAACCAATTTCATGTTTGTCAAACAGGAACTGCGTTTTGTGCGGAGAACGTTTGATTTTGTTTGCTTTGGAAGAAGAACTGGAAGTTTCATGAGATCAGAGATCATTTCGTCATGTGAAAGCTGTGTTTGCTCAAGAAAGCTTGACAAACCCGGACAGTTTGCCTCTTGTTGTCGCGCTGATGGCAGAGGAAGACACACGGTCTAGTGTCTCTGGGTTCACTCGTGTGGACTGGACGACAGGAGAGCCGAGAGAAGACCCGACTGGGGGCGTTATGCGCCGAGATGCAGTGGTCGAGGAAGTGGTTGAAGCTTCATCAGGTGAACCAATGGCGACTGCTTCAGGTACACCAGATACCAAAGGAGCAGTTTCAGGTGGACCAGCCACAGGTGAAGCAACTTCAGGAGAGAAGCCGCCAGGTGGACCGTTTTGTGGATCTGGAAGGAAACCTCAGGTGAAGAAAATGCCCAAGAGGCCTACAGCCAAGCTCATGCCGAGGCGCAAGATCACCAAGGTGAAAACAGAGCCTGGGACAACTGCCAAGGTACCCGGGAAGAACCGCTTCAAGAACCAGGAGACGAAGAGACGCCAGAAGGCAAAGTGGGAAGAGATTAAGAAGACTGCAAAGGAAGAGCGTGCTCAGCCAGCACCAGTCTTTGAGATTCCAGCTCGTGGGGGAGATGTGCCAGTTCGAAGTTTTTTCGACCCTATTTCAGGCAGAAGAGAGAATGGAAGTCAAGCCTGTAGACAGGGAGCAGGAGTTTCGAGCTACGCAATCAGGGTTTTCCAGGTACCCTACTGAGAATCGTACTTGCTACCAGTGTGGTGAGAAGGGGCATCTGAGTGCCAACTGCCCGCAGAAGGTGAGGAGAGTGTCTCTTACTGAGGGCGTTATCAAGTACGAGGGGGCAGGGGAGACCCGGCCTCGAGTCAGGCTTCAGGGAAATATGGGGAGTATCCCCACAGCTCCTTCGGAGACCCATGAGATGGACGACATCCGCCCAGAGGATTCAGCATCTCAGGTGGGTGGACAGTACCTGGGGACGATGAGTTCGGTGGGGACTACGAAGAAGTCGCTGCCGCCTCCGCCACCACCTCCAATGAGCGGGAGTCTAAAGATTGCCAGGAGCAGACCAGGTGTTCCGCCGCAGACTTTGGGAAAGCATCATAACACTAGATTTTGCAAACAAAATTGTAAAATCTGGGATGCCAGGGATCGTAGAAGAAAGACTTGTTTGTGGAAGACCTCCCGTAGGGATGTGTTTTTATGGCAAAAAAATGAGTGTTGATGCAACACGTCAACTCACATCACATTCTGTTCTCACCTCATGTCCCCCACGTGTCAAAATGAGTTACTGCGATCCTTTGCATGTTTAGTGATGGAGTTGCAGAAATCTTCAGCAATAATGCGAAAATGTTTCAGATGCACTCATTCCAGTGATGACACGCACAAATCGAGAGAACGACAGTCACAGAATCGAGAAGTGTAACAAGTTTTCACATGTCATTCCATGACAAAATTGTCATGTACTTGAGGCCCTTTTAGCGGTTCAAAACAAATGCTCTGAGTGCTGCCCGATTCTTCGCATGGTAGCGTGAGCGTTGGGTGTCAGCTTTGCGATAGGATCTGGCTGGAGGTTTGAGACTGGATTGGAGGTGGACTGCAATTGAACTGTTTTCCATAACGGGCTGCATTTCTATCCTTATTTCTGGTCTGTGGACTTTCTGGCTGGAGGGAAAATTCGAGACAAGAGCTTTAAAGGGGTACAAGTTTGGCAATTTACGTTGTTTGCGTGCGTGGAAATTTTCAGTGGAGTTTGGCAGGTTGAATCAGGTGATACAATGCGATGGCAACGCCTGGGGTTGACCCGAGAATTCTACAGACTGCTTTGCTTCAAGTTGCAGAAGCGACAAAAGCGGCTTCAGAGGCTGCAAAAGCGGTAAGTGTGGCTCAGCAGAAAGCCACGACATCTTCTGGAGGTGCAACTTCAGTGGATTGGAGCAAGTTGGTCAATAGACCACCAGTTTTCGAGCATTCAACGACAGAAGCTGAGATCAAGGGTTTTCGAGACTGGTCTTGGCAGGTTTGCCAATACTTGGCAACAATCGATGCCAACTATGATGAGGAAGTGAAAAAGTTGTTTGATGACCCCTCCAAAGGTTTCGACATGTCAAGCGCCTCAGTGGAGACGAGGACACGTAGTACAAAACTTTATGGGTTGCTGGCTTCACTTGTGCGTGGAAAGTCTTTGAACACAATCAAGAGCATTGGCAACTCAGATGGTTACGAAGCTCTACGTCAGATGTCTTTCCCTACGCCCGAACAACAACAATAGAGGACTAGCTCTTTTGACGGCGGCGACATCATGGCCTGCTTTCAACATGGGTCTTCCACTTCAACCTCAAATCCTTAAGTTGGAGGAGATCTTTGAGGAGTCAAGGAAGGCTGGAACAGAGATACAAGAGGCAGTG
Source organism: Cladocopium goreaui (assembly GCA_947184155.2). Lineage (NCBI taxonomy): Eukaryota > Dinophyceae > Suessiales > Symbiodiniaceae > Cladocopium > Cladocopium goreaui. The sequence goes on along the minus strand of CAMXCT020000225.1, from coordinate 927,980 downwards.
AAAGCAGCGATCTTGATGCGCTGCGTGACTGGACAGCTTCGTACCTATCTCAATTTGGGTGCTCAAGACAACATGCAGTACAACACCCTGCGAGAACAATGCTTGCGTTGGGATAGGGCTCAACAGCGCTGGTCTGGTCTTGTAGCTGGGGATGAACAAGTGATCCCTATGGAGGTTGACCGAGTGAAAGGAAAGGGCAAGTGGAACAACAGCTATGGCAGCTATGGTGGACAGTCCAAGGGCTATGGGTCCAAAGGCAAAGGGAAAGGAGACAAGGGCTATCAGAAAGGCAAGTCTGATGGCAAAGGCAAGAGCAAAGATGCAAAAGGAAAGTCAAAGAAAGGAAATGAGAAAGGGAAAGGCAAAGCTGACAACGACCGGTTCAAGGGCAAAGGAAAGAGCGACAAGGAGTGTCACACATGTGGCAAGTTTGGCCACTTCAGTAGAGATTGCTGGCAGAATCAACAGGTTCGTGCAGTTTCTCAGAACTCAGTAGCTCAGTCTATGGATGTAGGCTCAGTGCAACAATCAGGTCCACAAGGATCACCAACTTCGTCGGTAACTGGAAGTTTCACACAGGTTTCCAGTGTGTCTCAACAGGCACCGCATGGACAACAGCAAGCTCAGTCGACTCAGTATCGAGTTGCCCGAATTGTCGAAGACACTGCAGGTGATTTGGTTTTTGATTTGACTTCAAATGCTTTTCATGGTGGTTCAGTGCGTGCGTTGTACTACAACATTGGGGATCATGATGACGATGGTTGTTTTGATTTTCAGGGTGAGGTTCGAGCAGTGGTTGAAGAGATTTCAGATGAAGATGGCTTGACAACAATCCTTTTAGACTCTGGAGCAGATGCATCAGTTTTTCCAATTTCTCTCATGGAAGCAGGTGTCCCTACGAGCGGCAAAGGTACCCGACTTTGTGATGCCCAAGGCCGACCAATTCCTGTTGAAGGGACGAGGCTGGTGGAGATTCGACTGCCAACCAGCTCAGGCAGATCGATTTTGCTGAAAGAGCGTGTTGCAATTTCTTCGAAAGTTTCCCAACCGATCTTGTGCTTTGGACATTTCTTGGAGCAAGGGTTTGGCATAGATGGAGTTGAACAAGCGTTGGTGCATAGCGGAGGTGCCATCAACATACCTTTGCAATTGCAAAACAAGAGCATGACAGTGATGGGAAGTGTGAGAGTTTTGCAATCAGTGCCAGAACCTGTTTTTCCTCAGGTGATCAGAACCGTGCGTGCCAATGTCCAGGAGGAACTGGTGAACAGCCCCATTGGCTGGTCAGTGAACGACTCAGGATACATCATTGGCCGACACCTCAGTGACCATTACCAAGATCCATCCTTAGCATTTCCAGCACTTCAGGGTCCACAATGCAGAACAACGTTGATCAAAGGGGATGATGGTTTCTGGTATATTTTGGAAATGAGTGAGCCTTTACGTTTGCTGGTTCAACTTGATGCACCTTTTCACAACTTGGAGGGAAACAGAAGCGTCATCACCATCGTTACGGAAGGTGAGAAGCCACCAGAGTTCATGGGTTTTCGTTTTGAAGGTGAAGGTCCAGTGCATGATCAGGTTGCCATGCAGGATGATCCAGGTGATGAAGTTCTTGTTGCGCCAGAGGATGTTGCAGGAGTTGACATTCCAGGTGCAGAAGTTGCAGAACAAGGCCATGAGGTTGGAGAAGCTCAAGTGATTGTTAGGCCATCACGTGATGATGAAGTGATAGTCAATGGTGTGACTTTGACATGCAATGACACGTTGGCAAATTTGCGTGCGGCTTGCAGTGCTTATGGACTTTCAACTTCAGGTGGAAAGGCAAAGTGTTTTGGGAGAATCCTGCAACACCAGAAAAATATAGAGTTGCAAACGGTGACACATGCTGCAAGGGATGCAATCAACTCTGACCTGCGAGTTCCAGATGCACAGCCGGTGCAAGAGCCTCCAAGTGAAGAGTTTCAAGCCCGTCACAACCTTACACACATGCCATATGAACCTTGGTGCCCAAGCTGCATAGCTCACCGTGCAAGAGCAGACAAACACCCCAGAGACTTTTCATCGCGAGATGGATCATGTCCAACAATTTCGTTTGACTACTGCTATACAAAAGCTGGTGAGAGCACACGTGATGCAGATGCTTTGCTTGCGTTGGTTTTGGTGGATAGCAAAACTGGATATTTGGGATGTGTGCCATTGAACTCAAAGGCGCAAGTGGACTTGGCCACCAAGGAGATCATTGCTTTCTGTCAAACTTTGGGGTATAGCCAGGTGATGCTTAGGTGTGACAATGAGCCTAGCATTTTGCAAATACAGCGTCTTGTGGTTCAGACACGGCAGGCGATGGGCTTAGAGACGAAAGCATGCACACCTTCGGCATACCAACATGGTAACTCACTGGCTGAAAGCGCAATTCAAAGAATCAGAGGGCTTGCAGGAAGCTTGATGCACTCACTGCAGGAAAAGTTGAAGGCAGTGATCAACTCAACACATGCGTTGTGGTCATGGTGTATGAGGCATGCTTCATGGTTGTTGAACAGGTACAATGCGAGTCAAGGGCTTACAAGCTTTGAGTTGGTGTATGGAAAAATCTACAGTGGACAGATTTGCGAGTTTGGTGAGCCTGTGTACGGTTTTGCAAGAACAGCGTTGAAGGGAAATCCACGATGGCGAAGGATGATTTTCCTTGGCAAAGTTGAGGGGCAGGACAGCTATCTGCTGTATACTGGAAGTTCCCTCATCTTGACGAGGTCAGTGCGCAGAGTGAAGACAGACTGGATCAGTCATATGGCCTTGTACAAGCAGTTCAACCTCTACAGCTGGCAGTACAAGGTAGGCTTTGGTGGGCGTGTAGTGCCAACAAAACGCAAAGCTAACCCACGTTCAGTTTCTTTTGCAGCTCCAATGGGACTCATTCAGCCGGAATGGGTGGACAAGCTTGCTGACCAAGTGGAAATCAGTAGGTTGCTTGAGATGAAGGTGCTGGTGCAGGCATCGGAGTTCAAAGATGAAGTCAAGGGTCAGCTCACAACAAAGATGGTGCGTGATTGGCGACGAAAGTTGTATGTTTGTGAGGGTCAAAGCCGAGAGCGGTGGATGAGACGCAGCAGACTGGTAGCAAGGGAGTTCGCAGTTGACAAGAGAGATGACACATACTCTCCAGCGACAGGTGCACACACTTCAAACCTGTTGCCAGTTCTTTTTCTGCAGAAAGAAGTTGAGACAGAGGGCATGAGCGCCAAGTATGCCCCAGTGCTTTGCTCCCTTGACATCAAAGATGCGTTTTTGCAGGTGCCGCAGAAAGATCCAATTCAAGTTGACCTACATGGTGTCTCATATGTAATCCTGAAGAATTTGCCTGGCCAACGACAAGGAGCCAGAGAGTGGTATTGGCATTTTCGGCAGTTTTTGACAGATGAGTTAGGATTTTCATGGTGCGACATACAACCATGTCTTGCAAAGACACCAGAAGGCATTGTTTTGCTTCATGTGGATGATGTTTTGTTTTGCGGCAATGGTGAATATTTCCACAAGGTTTTTCTGGAAAAGTGTCAAAAGCGTTTTTCAACGAGTTATGCTTTGCTGAAAGATGTTGGTTCAAGCATTAGCTTTTTGAAGAAGAAGATGGTGAGGTTGAAAGATGGAATACTTTTGGTTCCTGGCACAAATACAGAAAGAATTGTGGAAGCGTTTGAAACCGAGTTTGGTCCAGCAAGGATTCAAGCAGTACCTTGCGACTCTTCAATACAACTTGAAGATGTTTCTCAGTGTTTGACCCCGAGCGACTCCAGCAAATTTCGCTCAATAGTAGGCATGTGCCTATACTTGGGAAGAGATAGACCGGATGTGGTTTTTGCAATCAAAGAATTGGCAAGCAAGATGTCAAAGCCAACATGTACTTCCTTACAACATCTGCGAAAGTTGGTAGGATACCTCAAAGGCACTGGAGAACTTGGAGTGAAGTTGCAATGCCCTACGCCAGGGAAAGGAAAGTGGAAAACAACTACAGAGAAAAGTTGGGTGATCGAAACCTTTTGTGATGCGGATTGGATGTCAAACCGCGAGCACCGCAGATCAACGAGCTGCGGACTTCACTTTCTCAATGGATGTTTCTCGATGGGAACTTCGAGAACCCAGCGAACCATTGCACTTTCTTCTTGCGAAAGCGAGCTTTACTCCATAGTCAGTTCCATGTGCGATGCCATATACATACGTAGGTGTTTGGAATTTTTGTTGGAAGGTCAAGTGATGCAAGTGCAGTTTACAGACAGCTCATCAGCGAGACAGTTGCTGAGTAGGCAAGGTTGCGGAAAGATCCGCCATCTGAGTGGAAAAATTTTGTGGGTTCAGTCAAAGATCAAGGACAACGAAGTCTTGCTGATCCAGATACCCACAATATGGAACACAAGTGACATCGGGACCAAAGCTTTATCGAAGAAACGACTTCGAGCTCTCATGTGTGAAATTGGGATGATGGATTCAGAAGGTCAACAACATGTTGGAGAACTTGAAAGAGACGAGATGCAAAACAACGCGACCACGAGCAGAAATGTTTCCAAGCTTGCAAAAGCCATTATGCGCATGAGCACTCTTTTGGGCCTTGAGCCTACCAATGTGGCAGCAATGGAGACGCAGGAGGAGTTTTGTCCTTTGGAAGTTCAGAAAGACAATGAAGAGAATTTCTGGATTTGGATGTGCGTTGCGATGCTTGGTTTGGCTTGGATAGTTTTTGGCGTGGCAGCATTTCTGTTTTGGAGAAAGCTTGACAAAAGGATCTACAACAATGAGCTTCAGCAAGCGCAGACAGACACCTTCATGGGTGCACAGAGAGATAGCTTGGATGACACCAGACGCCGAGTTGAGAGAGTAGACAATGATCTTCGAGCTCATGTGAACCAGTACGAGATGGAGACATCAGTGATGGAGGATTTGATTACAACAGTTCACTATGGACTTGTTGAGCATGGGGGTTTTGTTCGATTCGCAACTCTTTCGAGACAACAACGTGAGTCGATGCTGGTGCAGGAGAGAGCCAACATGGTTCTTCACAATATGCAGCAGCGTGCACCAGACAATACAGATGCCCCTGCAGGATCGAATCTCTCAAGGTCAATGGAAGATGCAATGGAGCCCAATGAACAAGGAGAAGAAGAGCGACAGACTGAGGATGAAACAATGGAAACAGTTGAAGTTGAAGTGGAACCAGAAAGAGAAGAAGGAAATTTAACCAAACTTCTTCGGAATTTGCGATGTGTGATCAACAGAAGTTTGGAGGAAAACCGTTTTGAGGATGCAGCAGAAGTTCAGACTTTGGTCTTGGCTGTTTTGGAAGCGACAGAGCAGCGAAGTGGACTGACATCTGAACTTGCAACCAATGTCCAAAATGGTTTTCAACGCCTTTACCGAAAGGCAAGAAATCGTGGAGATGAAACAACAGCGAAGTTTACAGAAACTATGTGGAAGATTTCAGACTCCTTTTGGGGTGAAATGCGTACAGAAACAGCTATGGATGGTTTCTCAGTGAATTAGCTGAGAAACGGTTCAAGGTTGAAATGACAAAGGATTCCGGGCAATCCTCAAAACCCGAAGCTTGATTTGTGGAAAGTTTTTCTTTCTTTCAATCCCTAAGGGAATTTCGTGCGTACAGCTGGAATCAGAGCTGAAGCTACAGATGCCAGAGGAGGAGTGCGAAAATGTTTCAGATGCACTCATTCCAGTGATGACACGCACAAATCGAGAGAACGACAGTCACAGAATCGAGAAGTGTAACAAGTTTTCACATGTCATTCCATGACAGAATTGTCATGTACTTGAGGCCCTTTTAGCGGTTCAAAACAAATGCTCTGAGTGCTGCCCGATTCTTAGCAAATAACTATTTTGTGTTTGAAATGTTTTTAGAAAAACCTCAAAACAGCAGCCTTTGAAAAAACCTGGAAACACTCGGTCTTGCACAAAAAATGGACAATCTGGCCTGTTGGGGGTCGTGCAACAACAATGGATTATCGGAATATTTTACTTATATAATTGTGAAATGCCTTTGGGAAAACGTGAAAACACAATGTTTTGCACATGAATTGGATAATCTGGGCTGTTGGGGGTCGCGCAAGAACAATCGATTGGAATATTTTTTTTACTCGTGAAATGCCCTTGGAAAACCTTCAAAACATTCGGAGTTTGGCAAGCAAAATGGAGAATCTGGGCGGCGCAAGAATATTCAGAAAAATATACTTGAATATTTTCTAATTGAAATGCAATCGGATCAATTGGGAAAAACTCAAACACCAGATTTTGCACGCAATGGTGGAAAATCGGGATTTACACCCACGAGGGATCCTGGAGTCAATTTCAAAACAATGCAGATATTGATCATACCAACCCCGAATTCTGAAAATAGAATCTGGTGACAAACCACTTTCAAATAGAATATATATATATGGGGATGGATGATCCACCTTTGTGTTGGTCCAAATTGGTTTCAAACAGAACATATTAATTGAGGACCCCCCGGCGACCCCACAAAAAAAAACATGTTGCAACAAGTAATTCAAAATCTTGGATGTTCTCCCATGTTGGGTCTCTGAATTAGTTTGTCTTGTACTTGAAATTGGTTTGGACGTGTTTCCAAACCTGTTTCAAAAGAAGATCGGTTCCTGGACAATCCCGAATATTTTCTATAATAGTGGGATGTAATATATTGCTCCCCGCAAACCGCCAACCAAGTGTGGAAGGACACAACTCTCAAAAAATGCCGCTGTGTATTAAACAAACGGGGGAGACCCGCAACCCCCAGAAAAATCTTGGGATCCAGTTTCCACATTTACTTTCTGTTCCTGCCGCAGAAACCCCTGTGCATCCAATAAATGCTCTGCGCGGGCCCAACTCAGAGGGAATTTGCCCAGCTTCAGTTCGTGTTTTTGTTGTGGCCGTGTTGCCAGATTGCTGTGATTCGAGAAAACGCGCGGAAACTTAACAACCTGAACGTAATCCTGTGCAGCACAGTATGCCATCCCTTTTTTCGGGCCATTGTCCATGTGCGTTTTTGGCTAAATTTGGCCAATACATCTCGGTGAGTAGACCGAGTGTGCAGAACGCAAGCAACCCAAAGGAATTCGTAAAAAATCAGGCGCGTACCAACATTGCATAATTGATTTTGGTTCAAATTTTGTTTATGTTTTTGTCGGAATTTGCAATTGAACCTTCATTTGCAGTTGAAATCCGTTCTTGAATCAACACGGTCGATTTGAATCCTTTCACACTAACCAATGTTTTCCCTTGATGAGTTTTTGGGTAATGTTTGGGTGGCACAACGCCACGGCAATCGATGGTCTGCATTTTGTTGTGATTTTCGTTGAAAACTAAAACGAAATGACATTTGCATAGCAAAACCTTTGGATTAAACGATCCTCGTATTTTGTTATTTTGGAACGAGTGTTTGAACGTGTGTGCTCGCTTTTGCGCTCGAACGTGCTAAATTTGCATTTATGGTGAAGCAGGGAATCACAAACAAATTGATCATTTCTGTTGGAGAACAGTACGCATGGCTGTGAAAGAAACACATTACTTTATTATTGTTGACTTTCTTCACCTGTGATTGCAACACCATGAATTCCAACCCTTTTCTGGTTGTCTATATCTTCCACGGTGTGGCAAAATTGGCGCTGACATGCCGCAAGAATCTGCAATGGTGAGTGTTGCTTTTGCATGCCTGTTGCTGTGGATCAATAGCTGCATTGTTGAGGCTGAAAGATCCCTGATTGTTTTTTAATACCGAACAAATCAAACCAATTTTACAGTTTCCTTATATATATACATATAAATGTGATTATATGTGTATATATATATATATGAAATGTAATGTAATGTAATGTAATGTAATGTAATGTAATGTAATGTAATGTATATAATGTAATGTAATGTAATGTAATGCAATGCAATGCAATGCAATGCAATGCAATGTATGTATGTCTGTATGTGTGTTTGTGTGTATGTGTGTATGTGTGTATGTACGTATTTGTTAATGTTATAATTTTGCCTTCGGGGAATCCAAACATCCCTGCTTAACATGGGACAACCTTTCGTGTGGGGACAGCGCCACGTGAGGATATCCAAAGGTGGTGCAAATTCTGCCTACATTTAATGTAGACGAGACAACATGTTCTGATTTATTCTATTTGTAAATGCCAAAACTTTGTTGTCTATACGTATATGCCTAAGGATGATGCCATTGTCTGCCACTGTGACCAATGGTGGGAAAACATTCTAACCAAATGCAAACATGATGTTGTTTCCACATGCATTTTATTCATGCAGTGATTCACCTTTTTCTTAAGTGCTCTTTGCAGGCGCAACAAGAGAGCTGGACATATCAGTTTGGAACCAGCGTGACCGAACATGTCAATGCAGTTGAGACTCTTGGGGATGACATCGTAGTTGCTGGCTTTACCTTTGGCAGCTTAGATGGAAACTCAAATGCTGGCAGTTTCGACATATTTGTGATGAAACTCGACAGTTCAGGTTCCAAAAATTGGACGTTTCAAACTGGAACCACTGCTGGTGACAATGCGCGGGCTGTTCAGATTGAGTCCAGCACAGGCAATATTCTTGTAGTTGGCTCTACCCTTGGAGACCTAAATGCCGTGAATGCTGGCAGCTATGACATGTTTGTGATGAAAATCGACAGTGTCGGCAGCCATATGTGGACGATGCAAACAGGAACTAGCAGTGATGAAGATCTATATGCTGTTCAGATTGATTCGTCAGGAAATATTATCGCTGGAGGATTCACATGGGGATCATTCCCTGGTTTCTCTAATGCTGGGAATAGTCGAGACATTCTCGTCCTCCAGCTTGACAGTTCGGGGTCAACGCAGTGGACCTTCCAGACGGGAAGCACTTCGGACGAAATTCTATGGGACCTCAAGTTGGATGCTTCCGACGACATTGTCTTGGCAGGTTGGACGGATGGCCAACTTGACAGCTACTCGAATGCTGGCCAATCCGACATTTATGTGATGAAACTCAACAATGCAGGGTCTTCCCAGTGGATTTTCCAAACGGGTAGCACTGGTAATGACCAGGGCGGTCACCTCGGGATTGATTCTTCTGGAAACATCCTGGTGGGAGGCTGGACGGATGCAGATCTGGGGAACACCAACCAAGGTGGCACGGACATTTTTGTGATGCAGTTGAACAGTGCAGGCACACAGCAGTGGACCTTCCAGACTGGCACTGAAGGCGACGACTACATCAGGGGACTTGCAATCGGAACTTTCAACATCATTCTGGGTGGAACCACCACAAGTGCCTGGCATGGAAGCTGCAACAGAGGAGGGGAAGACCTTTTTATCATGGAACTGGACAGTGACGGTTCATCTGTGCAAAAAATCTTTCAGACCGGCAGCAGTTCGGCGGATACGTTGCAAGGACGCCTTGTGTTGGACGCTGACGAGGCCGTCATTTTGGCCGGCTACACCAGCGGAGGCCTGGGTGGCAGCAATGCAGGAGAAGAGGATGCCTATATCATGAAGGTGCCAAATGGGATCAAGGGGGACCAAGGGGGACCAAGGGGGATCAAGGGGGATTATATAGGGGGTGTTGGATGTTTGAAAAATAAAATCAGGCTGCTGGGCCTCGACTTTCTGTCCAACCGAACTGTACGCATGAGATGTATAGATACCGGATATATACATGGCATGGTGGGATAGATAGGATACATAGGGTTGAATAGGATTTGATAGAACAGAATGTAGATACGGAGATCGATCGATAGATAGATAGATGAATTGGGTAAATGTTGATGAGATAACAATACGATAGATACAATAGGTGAGAAACGAGGCATAGTATATATATAGATAATATAGAGATAGCTATAAAAGACAGATAAAACACATAAGAAAGATGAGTCAGGCAAATACGGATAAGACAGGAAGGACAGATAAGACAGACACACAGACAAAACAGGCTGAGATGCGCAAAGGCAGACAGACAGACAGCCAGCCAGGAAGGCAGACAGACAGACGGACAGACAGACAGACTGATACATATGTATAAATTTAATATATATAAATATATATATATATTGAAGATACATACACACAGGCAGACAAACAGATGCATACATGCATCTATTTCTTCTACTGGAAGCAGTGCTCTCATCTCATCTCATCTCATCTCATTCCATCCTATCCTATCCCATCCAATCCCATCCCATCTCATCTCATCATCTCATCTCATTTCATCTAATCTCATCTCATCTCATTTCACCTAATCTCATCTAATCTCATCTCATTTCATCTAATCTCATCTCATTTCATCTAATCTCATCTCATCTAATTTCATCTCATCTCTCTCTCTCTCTCTCTGTCCATCGCATCAACAATGTTCCTACATATCCATCTGTGTTGGTGCGAGCCAGCTAGATATCCATCCATCAATCCATCCATGCACCGAAGTATATGTCTATCTAGTTGGTCCATTCAAAAAAAACTCCCCCAGTTCCGTACCATCCATGCATCGGCCCGTCAGTTCGTCAGTTCCATGTTTCCAAACAGACCCCAAAGATGCTGCTGGTCGACCAGGACAGTGTTCCTTCTCCTGATGGATATCGATGGATATCGATGAGCCAAATAGATCCAAATGGTAAAGTGGTGATGACTTGGTTTCCAGTTCGTTGTACTAAAAGCCTTGGATTTCTATGGCACATGTATCCAGTTCACATCAGCTTCGACATATCCATAATCCACACGTAGTCCTGTCCACTTTGCTCCAGGTTCAGCAACTGAGCTGGACCTTTCAGACTGGGACCAGTGGTGCTGATGGCGTCAATTCTCTTCAAATCGATTCTTCTGGCAACATCTTCCTCACAGGTGAGGTATGGCTATGGTGAGGTGTTGCAGTCCACGATGATAACAGGATACAGGACCTTAGGATGTTTGGGCCTTTGCCAAGCCATGTTCTAGCATAACACATCTTTCTTGTTGCTTGTTTCTTGCATTTTGACCTCACCATAGAATCATTGGACTCATCATTTTCACTCCGGATACCTTTCAAGGTGAAACGAATGGTGCGCTGGATGGCTCTGGTAGCGCTGGTAGCGCTGGTGACTCCGACCTTTTTGTCATGAAGTTGGACAGCACAGGATCGCGTCAGTGGACTTATCAGACAGGAAGCACTGCTCAGGACACTGCTGAGGTGCCCGGGATCATAACCGTGTTTGAACCACCGAGGCACCGTGTTTTCAGCGTGGCTGTTGGCTAAAAGAACTGCACAGTAGAAATAAAGAGCACAACAAAATCATGTCTTGACAAACACTATGAACACACTGTACCTGGATATGTTTCAGAGTTGAGGGGCCGAGAATCTTCTCCATATCACACAAGAACTCACTGGGTTGGCCGAGTTTGGGACTTCATTTCAGATTTGGATCTGTCTATCAGGCAATTCATCTTGCAGCCAGCGGCAGCATCTTTGTAGCTGGATGGACAGCAGGTGCTCCGGGGGATTTCGCCGGATGAAAATGTGCAGAGCATATCTAAAGTCGCAGGACTCGCCCAGAAAAACATATGCAATATGTGTATCATATAATATATGAATATAATAGGTGTGTATATTTGTATATACACACATGTGTATGTGCACTCATATATACACGTATATCACACTCTTTCTTGTGTACATGTGCATGTACGAGGATATGTAAATGTATATATATATATATACATGTATATATATATATATACAAATCATCAAACCTTTGTCTATATCTATATCTATGTCTATATCTCTATCTATATCTATATCTAATATCTAATATCTAATATGCAATATCTAATATCTATTATCCAATATCTAATATCTAGTATCCAATAATCCAAAATCTATATTTATCTGTACAGGATCAGCACATGGATTACCTTACTACGAGTGATCCCCACCGTGACAAGTTATTGTGTGGGATGCATGTTTTTTGGACCTGGGCACCCTTTTTTTGGACCTGTACATGTTTTTTGGACCTAACCGGATTTTTTTTGGACCTAGGGTCACAAAAAATGTGGGGGACTTGCCTGTGTGTTTTCTGGACCCTGTGGGGATATTTTTTTTGGACCTGTATATATTTGTGCTGGACCCAGGGAATTTTTTTTCGACAGCCAAATTAATTGTTTCTGAGCTCGGTTTCTGTTTTTTGGACCCATGCGCCTGCTTCGTGGACCTCGCCTCCATAGGGTGGGGGGGGAACTCCATTGTTATAGGCGCTCACATTGGGCTTGGTGTTTTTTGGACCTTGGCGCCTTCTTTTTTGGAACCCGTACACGTTTTTTTGGACCTGGCACAGGGTGGGGGGAATCTAGATATTGAGACAAGATGCATGCGAGAAGTTGTTGATGCCGGGGAAGTTCGGATATTGAAACAACAAAAACGTAAGAAGTGGTGGAGAGGTCAATGGGGGAAGGCTACGTATGAAGCGAAATGGATGCAGGAAATTGAGAGGCACATAGGGGGAAGGGAAAGTTCGATATTGAAACATGATGAGCACAAAAAGTTGTTGAGAGATGAGGGGTGAAGCCTAGACATTGAAACGAAATGAAGATACATGAAGATACATGCAAAAAAATGTGGAGAGACGCAGGGGGAATTTTTGGGACCCGAAAATGAATGCTGGAACAGGGTGGGGGGGAATTTAGATATTGAGACAAGATGCATGCAAGAAGGTGTTGTGAGAAACGGGGGAACATGTAGATATTGAAGCCAGGTGACCGCAGAAAATTGGTGAGAGAGAAGCAGGTGGGAGAGGGGAAAGTTAGACACCGAAACAAGGATGAACGCAAGAAGTTGCTGAGGCGAGAAGCGGAAGTCTAGATATTGCACACATGCACAAACACGTTCCCAGTACTACTGTGTACTACAAAGCTCGCACAAAGCACTTCCCAGTACTACTTTGTACTACAAAGCTTGCACATAGTCGTTCCCAGCACTACTTTGTACTACAAAGCTTGCACAAAGCACTTCCCAGTACTAGTGTGTACTACAAAGCTTGCACAAACTACTTCCCAGTACTACTTTGTACTACAAAGCTTGCACAAAGCACTTCCCAGTACTACTGTGTACTACACAGCTTGCACAAACTACTTCCCAATACCACTTTGTACTACAAAGCTTGCACGAAGCACTTCCCAGTACCACTTTGTACTACAAAGCTTGCACAAAGCACTTCCCAGTACTACTGTGTACTACAAAACTTGCACAAAGCACTTCCCAGTACTACTTTGTACTACAAAGCTTGCACAAAGCTTGCAACAACTACTTCCCAGTACTACTTTGTACTACAAAGCTTGCACAAAGTCGTTCGCAGTACTACTTTGTACTACAAAGCTTGCACAAAGTTGTTCCCAGTACTACTGTGTACTACAAAGCTTGCACAAAGCACTTCCCAATACTACTGTGTACTACAAAGCTTGCACAAAGCACTTCCCAGTACTACTTTGTACTACAAAGCTTGCACAAAGTCGTTCCAGTACTACTGTGTACTACAAAGCTCGCACAAACTACTTCCCAGTACCAGTACTACAAAGCTTACTGTACTACTTTGTACTACAAAGCTTGCACAAAGCACTTCCCAGTACTACTTTGTACTACAAAGCTTGCACAAAGCACGTTTCCCAGTACTACTGTGTACTACAAAGCTTGCACAAAGCACTTCCCAGTACTACTGTGTACTACAAAGCTCGCACAAACACGTTACCAGTACAGTACTATGTGTACTACAAAGCTCGCACAAACTACTTCCCAGTACTACTGTGTACTACAAAGCTTGCACAAAGTCGTTCGCAGTACTACTTTGTACTACAAAGCTTGCACAAAGTCGTTCCCAGTACTACTGTGTACTACAAAGCTCGCACAAACTACTTCCCAGTACTACTGTGTACTACAAAGCTTGCACAAAGCACTTCCCAGTACTACTTTGTACTACAAAGCTTGCACAAAGTCGTTCCAGTACTACTGTGTACTACAAAGCTCGCACAAACTATTTCCCAGTACTACTGTGTACTACAAAGCTTGCACAAAGTCGTTGGCAGTACTACTTTGTACTACAAAGCTTGCACAAAGTCGTTCCCAGTACTACTGTGTACTACAAAGCTTGCACAAAGCACTTCCCAGTACTACTGTGTACTACAAAGCTTGCACAAAGTCGTTCCAGTACTAATGTGTACTACAAAGCTAGCACAAACTACTTCCCAGTACTACTGTGTACTACAAAGCTCGCACAAACTACTTCCCAGTACTACTTTGTACTGTGGACTACAAAGCTTGCACAAACTACTTCCCAGTACTACTGTGTACTACAAAGCTCGTACAAACACGTTCCAGTACTAATGTGTACTACAAAGCTCGCACAAACTACGTCCCAGTACTACTGTGTACTACAGCACTTGCACAAACACGTTCCAGTACTACTGTGTACTACAAAGCTCGCACAAACACGTTCCCAGTACTACTGTGTACTACAAAGCTCGCACAAAGCACTTCCCAGTACTACTTTGTATTACAAAGCTTGCAGAAAGCACTTCCCAGTACTACTGTGTACTACAAATGCACAAACACGTTCCAGTACTACTGTGTACTACAAAGCTCGCACAAACACGTTCCCAGTACTACTGTGTACTACAAAGCTCGCACAAAGCACTTCCCAGTACTACTTTGTACTACAAAGCTTGCACAAAGTCGTTCGCAGTACTACTTTGTACTACAAAGCTTGCACAAAGCACTTCCCAGTACTAATTACTGTGTACTACAAAGATTGCACAAACTACTTCCCAGTACTACTTTGTACTACAAAGCTCGCACAAAGCACTTCCCAGTACTACTGTGTACTACACAGCTTGCACAAACTACTTCCCAGTCCCAGTACCACTTTGTACTACAAAGCTTGCACGAAGCACTTCCCAGTACCACTTTGTACTACAAAGCTTGCACAAAGCACTTCCCACTACTACTGTGTACTACAAAACTTGCACAAAGCACTTCCCAGTACTACTGTGTACTACAAAGCTTGCACAAAGCACTTCCCAGTACTACTGTGTACTACAAAGCTTGCAACAACTACTTCCCAGTACTACTTTGTACTACAAAGCTTGCACAAAGTCGTTCCCAGTACTACTTTGTACTACAAAGCTTGCACAAAGCACTTCCCAGAGCTACTTTGTACCACAAAGCTTGCACAAAGCACTTCCCAGTACTACTGTGTACTACAAAGCTTGCACAAAGCACTTCCCAGTACTACTTTGTACTACAAAGCTTGCACAAGTCGTTACAGTACTACCTACAGCTCGCACACTAAGTACTTGTTCCAGTACTACTGTGTACTACAAAGCTGCACAAAGCACTTCCCAGTACTTTGTACTACAAAGCTTGCACAAAGCACTTCCCAGTACTACTTTGTACTACAAAGCTTGCACAAAGCACTTCCCAGTACTACTTTGTACTACAAAGCTTGCACAAAGTCGTTCCAGTACTACTTTGTACTACAAAGCTTGCACAAAGCAAGTACTACGTACTACAAAGCTTGCACAAAACACGTTCCAGTACTACTTTGTACTACAAAGCTTGCACAAAGTCTTCCCAGTACTACTACAAAGCTTGCACAAAGCACTTCCCAGTACTACTTTGTTGCACAAAGCACTTCCCAGTACTACTGTGTACTACAAAGCTTGCACAAACTACTTCCCAGTACTACTGTGTACTACAAAGCTTGCACAAAACACGTTCCAGTACTACTTTGTACTACAAAGCTTGCACAAAGCACTTCCCAGTACTACTTTGTACTACAAAGCTTGCACAAACTACTTCCCGGTACTACTGTGTACTACAAAGCTTGCACAAAACACGTTCCCAGTACTACTGTGTAATACAAAGCTCGCACAAAGCACTTCCCAGTACTACTTTGTACTACAAAGCTTCCCCTATGACACTGCCACATCCACGTAGCAAAAAGCACGAGGTTTTGCAGCTTCTCCTATAGACACTGCGACATCCACGTAGCAAAAAACACGAGGTGTTGCAGCTTCCCCTATAGACACTGCGACATCCACTGAGCAAAAGACACGAGGTTTTGCAGCTTCCCCTATAGACACTGCGACATCCACATAGCAAAAAGCACGAGGTTTTGCAGCTTCCCTTATAGACACTGCGACATCTACGTAGCAAAAAACACAAGGTTTTGCAGCTTCCTCTATAGACACAAGATGCAGCCCACGAACCCGAATGCTCACACGTATGTTAATGGCGCAGATGTCAAAACACATGGATATGCAATCACGCAGAACACTTTTCTGCAATAGTTTATTTGAACAGTCTTGTACATATTTCCCCTGTTACCAGTCTGCAGTGTGGAGTGTGGAGTGTAGCGTGTGGAGTGTAAAGTGTAGAGTGTGGAGTGTAAAGTGTGGAGTGTGGAGTGTAAAGTGTAGAGTGCGGGGAGTTTGGGGTGGAAAGTGTAGAGTGTGGAGTGTGGAGTGTGGAGTGTGGAGTGTAAAGTGAGGAGTGCGGAGTGTAAAGTGTGGAGTGTGGAGTGAGGAGTGTAAATTGTAGAGTGTGGGGTGTGGAGCGTAGAGTGTAAAGTGTAGGGTGTAAAGTGTAGAGTGTGGAGTGTAAAGTGTAGAGTGTAGAGTGTAAAGTGTGGAGTGTGGAGTGTAAAGTGTAGAGTGTGGAGTGTGGGGTGGAAAGTGTAGAGAGTGGAGTGTGGAGTGTAAAGTGAGGAGTGCGGAGTGTAAAGTGTGGAGTGTGGAGTGTAAAGTGTAGAGTGTGGAGTGTGGAGTGTAAAGTGTGGAGTGTAAATTGTAGAGTGTGGAGTGTGGGGTGGAAAGTGTAGAGTGTGGAGTGTGGAGTGTAAAGTGAGGAGTGTAAATTGTAGAGTGTGGAGTGTGGGGTGGAAAGTGTAGTGTGGAGTGTGGGGTGTGGAGTGTAAAGTGAGGAGTGAGGAGTGCGGAGTGTAAAGTGTGGAGTGTGGAGTGCGGAGTGTAAAGTGTAGAGTGTGGAGTGTGGAGTGTAAAGTGAGGAGTGTGGAGTGTGGAGTGTGGAGTGTAAAGTGTAGAGTGTGGAGTGTGGGGTGGAAAGTGTAGAGTGTGGAGTGTGGAGTGTGGAGTGTAAAGTCAGGAGTGCGGAGTGTAAAGTGTAAAGCGTGGAGTGTAAAGTGTGGAGTGCGGAGTGTAAAGTGTAGAGTGTGGAGTGTGGAGTGTAAAGTGAGGAGTGTGGAGTGTGGAGTGGAAAGTGTGGAGTGAGGAGTCTGGAGTGTGTAAAGTGTAAAGTGTGGAATGTAGGGTTTAAAGTGTAGAGTGTAAAGTGTAGAGTGGGGAGTGTGGAGTGTAAAGTGTGGAGTGTGGAGTGTGGAGTGTATAGTGTAGTGTGGAGTGTGGAGTGTGGAGTCAGGAGTCTAAAGTGTAAATTGTGGAGTGTGGAATGTGGAGTGTAAAGTGTGGAGTGTGGAATGTGGAGTGTAAAGTGTGGAGTGTGGAGTGTGGAGTGTGGAGTGGAAGGAGTGCGGAGTGTAAAGTGAGAAGTGTGGAGTGTGGAGTGTAAAGTGAGGAGTGTGGAGTGTAAAGTGAGGAGTGTGGAGTGTAAAGTGTTGCGGAGTGAAGAGTGTAAAGTGTAAAGTCTGGAGTGTAAAATGTCAAGTGTGGAGTGTGGAGTGTAAAGTGAGGAGTGTGGAGTGTAAAGTGAGGAGTGTGGAGTGTAAAGTGTAAAGTGTGGAGTGAAGAGTGTAAAGTGTAAAGTCTGGAGTGTAAAATGTCAAGTGTGGAGTGTGGAGTGTAGTGTGTAAAGTGTAGAGTGTAAAGTGTAGAGTGGGGAGTGTGGAGTGTAAAGTATGGAGTGTGGAGTGTAAAGTCTCGAGTGAGGAGTGAGGAGTGTAAAGTGCAAAGTGTGTAGTGTAAAGTGTAAAGTGTGGAGTCTAAAGTGTAGATTGTGGAGTGTGGAGTGTAAAGTGTAGAGTGTGGAGTGCGGAGCTTCCCCCATAGACACGGCGAAGCCACAGGAAAACCAGAGACTCGAGACGAGACACGTGGGTGCAGGAAAAACGAGCATTTCGTGCGAGACTTCCTCCAATTTTAACATTTTCGTCGCGTTCTCAAACAGGTTGGAATGTCACAAAGAGCCACGCCTGCCACGCAAAACGACGTGACAACCTGCTTGGAAACATTCGAAAAGGAGAAGTTTTGCAGCTTCCCCCATAGACACGACGACGCCACAGGAAAACGAGACACACAGACAAGACACGTGGATGCAGAAAAACGAGCATTTCGTACGAGACTTCCTCCAATTTTGACATTTTCGACACGTTATCAAACACGTTGGAATGTCACAAAGTGCCACGCCTGCCACGCAAAACGACATGACAAGCTGCTTGGAAACCTTCGAAAAGGAGAGGTTTTGCGGCTTCCCCCATAGACACGGCGAAGCCACAGGAAAACCAGAGACTCGAGACAAGACACGTGGATGCAGAAAAACGAGCATTTCGTACGAGACTTCCTCCAATTTTGACATTTTCGACACGTTATCAAACACGTTGGAATGTCACAAAGTGCCACGCCTGCCACGCAAAACGACATGACAAGCTGCTTGGAAACCTTCGAAAAGGAGAGGTTTTGCGGCTTCCCCCATAGACACGGCGAAGCCACAGGAAAACCAGAGACTCGAGACAAGACACGTGGATGCAGAAAAATCAGCATTTCGTACGAGACTTCCTCCAATTTTCATAGTTTGAAACATGCCGCAAGAACATGTTTTCCAGCTTCCCCCATAGACACGGCGAGGCCACAGGGAAACCAGAGACTCGAGACGAGACACGTGGGAGCACCAAAACGAGCATTTCGTGCGAGACTTCCTCCAATTTTCACACTTTGCAGCTTCAAAATCGACGTTTTCCTACGAGTTTTCCTTAGAACGTGAAAATTGGCAACCCCAAAATCGATCTTTCGTGCGAGGCTTCCGTCCATTTTCAACGCATCGCAGAAAATGCCACGCCTGCCACGGAATTTGCACCTTGTCGCCACTTGACGCAGCCCTGCCAATGCGATTTGCAAACAACACGCAACATGACACGTCTAAAGTGCTGCGCCTGCCACGAAAAATGACGATAGACACGTCCAAAGTGCTGCGCCTGCCACGAAAACTGCAACACATCTTCTGAAAACGTCGCAAAAGTATTGCGCCTGCCACGCAAAACGACTTTCGACACGTTCCAGAACACGTCTGAATGTCACGAAGTGCCACGCCTGCCACGCGAAACGAAGCAACGACACGTCTGAAACCTCCAAAAATGACCACCTCTGCAGAACTTCCCATAGGCACGGCCATACGGTCCTCGCGCGGACGGTTGCGGACGGTTGCGGACGGTTGCGGACGGTTGCGGACGGTTGCGAACGGTTGCGGACGGTTGCGGACGCGGACGCAACGTCGAGCGAACACACTCCAACCCCCAGACCCCCAGAGTGAAACGGGAACCCTTGCTACGCATTCGGGAACAATGCGACATCCACGTAGCAAAAGACGCGAGGTTTTGCAGCTTCCCCTATAGACACTGCGACATCGACGCAGCAAAAGACACGAGGTGTTGCAGCTTCCCTTATAGACACTGCGACATCTACGTAGCAAAAGACACGAGGTTTTGCAGCTTCCCTTATAGACACTGCGACATCGACGCAGCAAAAGACACGAGGTGTTGCAGCTTCCCCTATAGACACTGCGACATCTACGAGGCAAAAGACATGAGGTGTTGCAGCTTCCCTTATAGACATTGCGACATCGACGCAGCAAAAGACACGAGGTTTTGCAGCTTCCCCTATAGACACTGCGACATCGACGCATCAAAAGACACGAGGTGTTGCAGCTTCCCCTATAGACACTGCGACATCCACGGAGCAAAAGACACGAGGTTTTGCAGCTTCCCTTATAGACACGGCGACATCCACGTAGCAAAAAACACGAGGTTTTGCAGCTTCCCCTATAGACACTGCTACATCCACGTAGCAAAAAACACGAGGTTTTGCAGCTTCCCCTATAGACACTGCGACATCGACGCATCAAAAGACACGAGGTGTTGCAGCTTCCCCTATAGACACTGCGACATCCACGGAGCAAAAGACACGAGGTTTTGCAGCTTCCCCTATAGACACGGCGACATCCACGTAGCAAAAAACACGAGGTTTTGCAGCTTCCCCTATAGACACTGCTACATCCACGTAGCAAAAAACACGAGGTTTTGCAGCTTCCCCTATAGACACTGCGACATCCACGTAGCAAAAAACACGAGGTGTTGCAGCTTCCCCTATAGACACTGCGACATCCACGGAGCAAAAGACACGAGGTTTTGCAGCTTCCCCTATAGACACGGCGACATCCACGTAGCAAAAGACACGAGGTTTTGCAGCTTCCCTTATAAACACGGCGACATCCACGTAACAAAAGACACGAGGTGTTGCAGCTTCCCCTATAGACACTGCGACATCGACGCAGCAAAAAACACGAGGTTTTGCAGCTTCCCCTATAGACACTGCGACATCTACGTAGCAAAAGACACGAGGTTTTGCAGCTTCCCTTATAGACACTGCGACATCGACGCAGCAAAAGACACGAGGTTTTGCAGCTTCCCTATAGACACCGAATTAACGACGCGAAAAACGACGCGAAAAACGACGCGAAAAACGACGCGAAAACGACGCGAAAAACGACGCGCTGACCAACTGGCGGCGAACAAAGGTCCAACCCCCAGACCCCCAACTATAAACGGGGCCCCTTCGCTACGCATGCGGGAAAAATCTAAGACCCTGGAAAAAATATAATTTACTGGAAAAATAATTTAAGGTTCCCCTGATCCCTTGGTGCCCTGGTCCCTTGGTCCCTGGGTCCCCTTGATCCCCTGGTCCCTTACCCTCCTCATCCTGGTCCTTTACCCTTCTCATCCTTTGATCTCCCCAATACACCCTAACCAACCTGAAATTGGTCCAAAATCTAACTCTAGACTATATGTTGCAAATGCTGCAGATAATCCTCTGTGTAGTACAGATGCTGGCTCCAAGATGCTGCGAGCACGGTGCAAACAAGGGATTCAAGGCCAAAACGCTTTAAATACCATGCAAATTGCATAATTAAGTTCCAAAACCCTGCAAATATTGTACAAATAAGAGATTTCAGCTGCATATAAAATTGAATTATTCAAGGCCAACACGCTTTAAATATCATGCAATTGCATGTTTAAGTGCCCAAACCCTGCACATATGGTACAAATAAGAGATTTCAGCTGCAAAGAGGTTCAAAGTACAGATTCTCAAACTTTTTCCAGTGTCTTGTTTTTTTTCTAGTGTGGAGAGTAGGGGTGAACCTTAATTTTCTTTCCAGTAGTCAATTTTTTTTTTTTTCCCAGTGTCTACCCGTCCGGCAGTGCCCACTGAGCTCTGGAGCTCGCAGTTGCGATCCGAGGCTGCCGGAGGAGAAGAAGGAAGAAGAAGGAAGAAGAAGGAAGAAGAAGGAAGAAAAAGGAAGAAAAAGGAAGAAGGAAGGAAGGAGAAAGTACTTCTGATAAAATCTAGAGACCCTCACCTGGCAGGTGGGGAAAAATGTATGTGTATAGAATCGTGTAGATATTCTGCCTGTTCCAGCAACTACTTGAGGAATTTCCCCGGTTGCAGAGTTTCTTCCATCATTAGACTGGCCCAAAAACAGTTGGCTTTCCCAGGCGACCTCAGTGGAGCTTCTGCTGGAAGTTTTGACATCTTTGTCATGAAACTGGATGACACGGGCTCTCAGCAGTGGACCTACCAGACTGGCACCGCATCGGCAGACTATGCCTTTGCTGTTGAGACCGATGCTTCTGGCAACATTTTGCTGGCAGGCTCTACCGATGGATCCATGCAAGGGTCGAGTGCTGGTGATACTGACATTTTTGTGATGCAGCTGGACAGTGCGGGGTCACATCAATG
This sequence comes from Cladocopium goreaui, assembly GCA_947184155.2. Lineage (NCBI taxonomy): Eukaryota > Dinophyceae > Suessiales > Symbiodiniaceae > Cladocopium > Cladocopium goreaui. Next base: position 906,006 of record CAMXCT020000225.1, on the reverse strand, counting down.
GACTTTTCAAATTGGCAGCAACGGGAAGGATGTCGCAACGGTACTCCGCATCGATGCTTCTGGGGACCTGGGTTTAGCAGGCTACACCACTGGTGACTTTGGGGCAGGTGCTGGATCCAAGGATCAGGGTTTGCGTTTGCGTCTGTTTATGAGGTGAACATATGGGCGCTCACTGTATGTACAGTAAGTAATGGTCAATAAACCCCCCCTAGTGTTTGCGCTTGCCGGCTGTCTTCCCAAGGCTCTTCAATGCACGAAAAAAATGTGTTTTGGCAATATGTTTTGGTCAACATCAGGACATCCTTGCAATAAAACTCAACAGCGCAGGGTCGCTGGCGTGGATCTTTCAAAGGGGCAGCAGCGCAGATGACATTGCAACAGCCTTGGAATTCGATTCCTATGGAGATTTGGTCCTGGCAGGTTGGACTGCTGGTAGCTTGGATGGCAACAGCAATGCTGGCTCAGTGGATCTCTTTGCCATGAAAGTGGATGCCCAAGGGTCCTGGGAGTGGACCTTTCAGACTGGAACTGCAAGGGAGGAGTGGGCTGGAAGTCTTCAGATCATACCTTCAGGCCGCATTCTTTTAGCAGGTTCCATCAAGAATGGGTTGGGTGGCAGTGACCAATCTGCAGAAATGACAAAAAACATGCAAGGAATGAACTGGTCATATTTTCTGAAGATAATCTTTTCATTTTTTCCCTTCACATCGTGCACATGACTTCCTTGAGGCTGCTGTGGGATCAAAGCCACACGTCATTTCACCAAGGCGAAGACATCTTGGCAGTGGAGCTTGACAGCACAGGGTCACTTCAATGGAAATTCGTCGCGGGGACCACTGCAGGAGATATTGCACACGCTGTGCAATTGGATGTGTCGAACAACGTCATCTTGGCGGGTACCACAGGCAGGGGTCCTTGGACGACTTGGACGACTTGGACTACTTGGATGAATGTCTGACACAGCTGATTAGTCATCTTAGATTGTGACCCATAGCTGATCCAAGCCATAGGTCATTGCCAAACATTTTTCTGGATAAATCATAATTTTAGGTTGCACTATCCCAAATCCCAAGTCATTTCATCATTGTTGTTGCGGTTGTTGCAATCATCGGTGAGGCGGTGGATTAAACGGCAATGCCCATGCTGGCAGCGACGATATTTTCGTGATGAAGGCGGCTTTGATTTCTAGCAACCTCAAAAAGATAGAAAAGCATAGAGAAGTTAAATTTCTGGAAATTTACTTTTCTATCTTTTTGCTGGTTTCTATGTACTCATGTCATGACCGAACCAGCTCTTTTCAAATTCCTTTTAAGGCCATTGTGCCTGTCCGTGGACCTGGGGCGACATGCTGCAATACATCATCCCAGTCCACTTACGACAGTGTGGAGACTGACTAAGATTCTGAATACTTCTGAATCATTTTAGAACCTAATTTGGTTTCTTTGACTTGTTCACTTGTTCATCGTTGCCGCAGTTACCCAGGTGCTGCGAGTTCCGGATCCTGCACCATCTACCAGTGGTCAGGCTTGGGGAATGCGTTTGTGTAGGCAGAGGGACATGAACGGAACATGAGAACATCCAAGCAATCCTGATATCCAGGAACTTTCCCAGTGATCCAATAGGTCTGTTTTTTAACCTTTCAGTTGCTTTGTTCTGAAGTTTGATGGTTGCATTCGCACTTGATCTTTTGCCTGTTTGGCCTTGCAGTGCCTGTGGCACTGTGCCAAGCTTGTACTACGGCTGGCGCCTTGTGTCTTTAGTACTTTCCAGGAGATTTGCATGCTATTCAAGAGAGTTGTCTTCTATTGTTTCACATCTACGTCTGGTTTCCACCTGCTTTCCACTTGTTCCTTGGAGTAGCCGTTGTATAGCTGTTTCGCCGGTTCCCAGACCGTCAGTGAAGTCGCATTGTGTTGATGGTTTTATTCGTGTTGATGCTTCTGATCAAAGTTGTTCCTGCGAAAATATCACAAGCTACTTCCCAGGAGATTTAACAAACATCTTCTGATAAAGCTGGTTCCTTCTCCACTGGGGGCAGGTGTCCTGGACCTTTCAGACTGGAACTTCTGTTGACGATGTCCTTCTTGGTGCGGTCCTGGACTCCTGTGGGAATGTGATTCTGGCAGGATATACCAAGGGAAGTTTTTCGGGCTCCAATGCTGGCTATTGGGACGTCTTTACTATGAAACTGAGTGAAGATGGGAGTCAGCTGTGGGCTTATCAAACAGGAAGCGACGGGAATGACCAGTTGTATGGGCTGGCTGTCGATAGCTTCAACAGCATTGTCCTCACGGGTGCTACTTCCGGGAGCCTGAATGGGCAGAGCCACAGCGGCCAGACGGACATCTTCGTGATGAAAATTGACCGTTTCAAAACTTTGCAGTGGACCTACCAGACTGGGACGGATAGCCAGCAGGAAGGCACTGGAGTTCAGGTGGATCTTTGGGGTAACATTTTTGTGGCTGGCTGGGCGGCAGGTGATTTACACAGCCAGGTGAGTGCTGGGGAGGTGGATGCCTTTGTGATGAAACTCAGCTCCGACGGGGTCAATCAATGGACGGTACTTTCCGGAGGACCTGCTTATGACTTCGCTTGGAACTTGGCAATGGATGCTTCAGGGAACATTGTGGTGGTGGGCGACAGCTATGGCTCCTTTCAAGGCAATTATAATGCTGGCGGCTCAGACTTGTTTGTTTGGAAGCTGAATCACGCAGGGAGTGATCAGTGGTCTTTCCAAGCAGGAACCAGCGGATCTGAGTATTCAAGCGGCATGGACATTGACAGTGCTGGCAACATCGTTGTCACGGGTATGACGAGTGGAGTTATGGGTGCCAGCAGTACAGGAAATTATGACGTGGTAGTCCTGATGCTTGACAGTTCGGGGGTTCAGCAATGGATCTTTCAGACAGGCAGCAGCACAGGTAGTAGTGCAGGCAGGGCAGCTGTTTGGGATCCCTATGTTAGCATCTTTGTGATGGCCACTGCATCGGGCAATTTCGCTGGTGGTGTCGCGATTGGCGACCAGGATGTGGCTTTGCTGAAGCTTGATGCTACTGGCAATCAGGAGTGGGTGAGCCAACTCGGCACTAGATTCTTGGCAGCATTCCAGCGCTTCATTGAGATGATGAGCAAAAGACGGCAGCTGAAAGAGCTTTCAAGCATGTGGACAGTTGGGCTTTTACATGCGATGGGAACAGTTGAATGTGTTTCCTCTATCAATGGGTCTGTGGGCCATCTTCTTTCAAATGGATATATGATATAATATATACATACAAACATGCATACATACATACATACATACATACCATACCGTACCATACCATACATTCCATACATATACACACCATACATATACATACCATACATATGCATACCATACATATTCATACCATACATACACATACCATACATATACACACAACATATACATACACATATACATACATACACATATACATACATATACATACATATATACACAAATACATACATATACATACATATACATACATAAATACATACATATATACATACATCTACATACATTTATTTACAAATACATACATATACATATACATATACATATACATATACATATACATACACATACACATACATACATACATGCATGCATGCATGCATACATACATACATACATACATACAGATATACATACACACATACATACACACAAACATACACACATACATACACACATACATACACACATACATACACACATACATACACACATACATACATATACATACATACATACATACATACATACATACATACATACATACATACATACATACATACATACATATATACATACATATATACATACACACATACATACATACACACATACACACATACATACATACATACATGCATGCATACATACATACATACATACATATATACATATATACATATATACATATACACATACACACATACACACATACATACATACATACATACATACATACATACATACATACATACATACATACATACATACATACATACATACATACATATGTATATAAATATATATATATATACATACATACATACATACATACATACATACATACATACATACATACATACATATACATATATACATATTTCTTCAAAAGAACGCGCCATGGCTGTCTCATGCCATATCTCTTCCTTCCACTTTCCAATGGGCACTTGCAATTAGAAAAACTCTGCACCTTTACGCAGACTCTCCTAGGCGCCAGGGAGGAGTGCGGGGTTCAACTTTCTCTCGGAGCAGCTGGCAACATTCTGGTTGCAGGGTGGACGTTTCTTGCTATGACAAACTTTGTATGCTACAGTTTGATGTGAAGTCTCGGTCTCCTGCACTTTTCTAATGCTTGGGGGCTCCCATGGACATTCACAATGGTGGAAGTATGTAGACTCTCCAGGCCTTCACAATTGGGAGGTCCACCTCGCAACTTCAAGTTGTTTTTTTGGTAAAAAAAACGTTCAAAGTGTTTTTCCTCGGCTTTGCCTTTCTAGTGAAGACCACTTCAAATAAGTTGATAAGCAAGATCGCATTGCCATAGGTCCACAAGTCCAATGATTCTGAAGGGTTGTATTCTTCTTGGCGGTCTGAGGACTGGGGCCATAACTGGCTCCAATGCAGGAGGGGAGGATATCTTTGCCATGATGGTGGCTCGATTGAGTCTTAGCAACGGCGAGCTCAGGGCACCAAAGGATACCAATTGATACTAAAGGGACTCCCGGTGAAAGTTAAGATGTCACAATGTTACCCATCCCATGGATCAAGGGCCCAGTGGGAATGTCTCTCTTCACCAATGACTTTTCTCACGGAAGCGAACTTTTTGCTGGTATTCTCTTGAGGGGTTGCAAACGCATTGACTTCACTACCCGCTTTGCACCGAAAATCCCATGGTGCCTAGTACTTCTCCAATTTGCCATGGTATCAGAGGGTGAATTTCCTTGATGTACCAGGTACTCACGCCCACAACTACCACTACCACCAGCACAAGCTTGACACTCACAACATCCAGCGTATCCAGCATCACCACCACCACCACTACACTCAGCAGCACTTCAAGGTCTAAGGCACGAAGCTTGTCATTTATCACAGACAAGTGGTCATGAGTGGTCCAAAACCACTAGTGTTGGAAATCCACCGATGGAAAAGCACTGTAGAAACAGAAACAGCTTCCAGCAAGGCCATGAGTCATTTTTTCTTTGCCTGGCTGATCAGTTCCCCCGCAATTGAACAGCACATGCACATTTAAATATCTTCATTCAATTGCTACTCGTGTTTTGGCGCCGGTGGTTTGTTTTGAGTTCCTCACATCACGGATGTCTTTGTGTGCTGGGAATACTTAAGTCCGCAGGAAAAGAGAAAGTCTCTGAGAGAAGTTTCTAATATCCTCAGGACTAAAGGATTTGGCCGAAGCGTCGCATCAATTGTTGGGTTTGTATCCACATCATGAAGTCAGCAAAAATAAGATACTAGACACTTTCGAATGCATTTGCACGTTCTTGTCAACGTGGTGAGACAACAGATTTACAATCAAATAATGTTTGCACGTAGCATCCAAAGAGAACTTTTCTTTGCAAGGGCTATCGTGCCCGTGAATGAAACAAAGACCTTGGATAGGAAAATTGCTGTTCGGTACTTGAAAGGAGCATTGTCATGAATGCGGCCCAAAATGTGTAAAGGCTTTACTCGGAGATACATAGAATTAAGATCCACTGTTCCTCGTTGAATATTTCTGGGCCAAAGGATTTGGAGCCGTCAAAAATCATTCTGCATACTCCTTTTGAAAGACCTGAGCAGTGTGTGTCCTTTGCACACAGTCTTTTTTGACCTTGTGCAGACGTCGACAACAAGCACATCCAGCACTTCCTTCACAACCACAACCAGCACGACCAGCACATCTACTTCTACTTCGAGCAGTAGTACAAGCACATCCAGCACTTCCCGCACGACCAGCACATCTACTTCTACTTCGAGCAGTAGTACAAGCACATCCAGCACTTCCCGCACGACCAGCACATCTACTTCTACTTCGAGCAGTAGTACAAGCACATCCAGCACTTCCTTCACGACCAGCACATCTACTTCTACTTCGAGCAGTAGTACAGGCACATCCAGCACTTCGTTCACAACTACGTCCCGCACGATCAGCACATCTACTTCGAGCAGTAGTACAGGCACATCCACTTCGAGCAGTAGTACAGGCACATCCAGCACTTCGTTCACAACTACGTCCCGCACGATCAGCACATCTACTTCGAGCAGTAGTGCAGGCACATCCAGCACGTCGAGCACATTGAGCACTGCTTCCGGCAGTGGTACGACCAGCGGTGGTACGAGCAAGTTTGGCACAACCAGCAGGGCTACTTTGAGCGGTCTTTCAACGTCGATGTCAGAGGCTGGGAAGCCCGGCTTTACAAAGAGGTAGGCATAGCGGCATACCCTTCTTATTGAAGATTCAGAAAGATGAGATTAACGACACCTTTGAATACATTTATCACGGAAGCTAGCGGTAGCTAGCTGAGTTACTCTTGCTTCAGCAAGGGGAGGGGCAGGTCTGAGTCCAACACAGTGATTTTTCACTTGACCCCCCCGGGGCATTTTGAAGCAGTCTCGGAAGCAGATGGTCACGGGCTCAAATCGTGCCAGGGCCGTCCCTCTGGAACTCTCTAGCTCAGGATTTGTTGGGTTTATGTGCTGCCAGAACATTAGAGTTCTTTCTGACTCAGGTCAACACTGTGTAGATTTGAGCCCAATCAATAACCAGAACATTGGGCTCGATAGAGATCTTTCTGACTCAGGTCAACACTGTGTAGATTTGAGCCCCATCCAAAATTATAATTTTGGATGGGGCCCAAACTTTATAGAGTCACCATCTTCTTTCAGATGTTTTACGACTTGCAACGGAAGATTACATGTTGTTGGGATGGAACTCTTGCGCAAGATGCCTCACCAGAACATTGGGCTCGATAGAGATCTTTCTGACTCAGGTCAACACTGTGTAGATTTGAGCCCCGTCCAAAATTATAATTTTGGATGGGGCCCAAACTTTATAGAGTCACCATCTTCTTTCAGATGTTTTACGACTTGCAACGGAAGATTACATGTTGTTGGGATGGAACTCTTGCGCAAGATGCCTCACCAGAACATTGGGCTCGATAGAGATCTTTCTGACTCAGGTCAACACTGTGTAGATTTGAGCCCCATCCAAAATTATAATTTTGGATGGGGCCCAAACTTTATAGAGTCACCATCTTCTTTCAGATGTTTTACGACTTGCAACGGAAGATTACATGTTGTTGGGATGGAACTCTTGCGCAAGATGCCTCACCAGAACATTGGGCTCGATAGAGATCTTTCTGACTCAGGTCAACACTGTGTAGATTTGAGCCCCGTCCAAAATTATAATTTTGGATGGGGCCCAAACTTTATAGAGTCACCATCTTCTTTCAGATGTTTTACGACTTGCAACGGAAGATTACATGTTGTTGGGATGGAACTCTTGCGCAAGATGCCTCACCAGAACATTGGGCTCGATAGAGATCTTTCTGACTCAGGTCAACACTGTGTAGATTTGAGCCCCGTCCAAAATTATAATTTTGGATGGGGCCCAAACTTTATAGAGTCACCATCTTCTTTCAGATGTTTTACGACTTGCAACGGAAGATTACATGTTGTTGGGATGGAACTCTTGCGCAAGATGCCTCACCAGAACGTTAGGCTCGATGGACTTCTTTCTGACTCAGGTCAACACTGTGTAGATTTGAGCCCTACCAACAATTATAATTTTGGATGCGGCCCAAACTTTGTCGCGCACCAATCTTCTTTGGTTCAGACTTTCCAAGCTCGCCAGAGCTTCAAACAACTTCCAAGTTCAGCTCACCTCTTTCCACATTCATATGACTTTTAGCTTTCGTTCACCCCCCCTGGGCCTCAAGTATTCAAGTAAGCATCTTCTTAGTAGATCATTGAATCCTCAATCTGTTCTATGTCAACCAAAAACGACTTGTAGCCATCGCCACTAGTAGTTTCCTTTGCGAACAAAGCACTATCAAACCATTTGGAAGTCCCTGCTTTATCTGCTTTGGTTTGCTGATGTTAGCTGTCATTGTCTCGATGGGTCTTCATAGAAACACCGGACACCCAAATTCAGCTTCATGGCCTCCGGAATGCCCATGGCGTGCAATTCCACAAAAATTTGGGGTCCACTGTGAAACGAGAAACTGTCACGACCTGGCTGTGACCACCTGGTTTGGTGTAAAAACGTGATATAATACGTCAAATATACGTTTTCACCCTGCAAGAGTTTGCAACTTCTGCTTGCCAGACATCTACAGTGTCTTGGACCTCTTCAAGCACTTCAACAAGCTCTGTGGAGGCTCGGATCTGTTCCTATCCCCTTTCAAAGGCGAGGATGGAGAAGTTATTGAATGGTGCTAATGGGCTTGATCAAGCAAGCGCTTGGTGCTCATGTGGGATTTAACTTGATACTGTGGAATCAGTGGCAGAGCAAACTAGGTCCACGGCTCACAGCCGGCCGTGACAAAATATGACCATGATGGTGCGAGCTGCGGTCTCTTTCTTCGCAATTCCACTGCGTAAAATTTTTACTGGCGCTTTTGGCAAATGAAACATCCCTGCCATTGGATAAAGCAACTTCAAACCTTACTGCTACTGGGGAAAGCAATTTTTTCTATTGTTTTTGAATTGCCGTAAACTATTTCCTTTTTTGGAGGAAGCCTTTCATCCGTGGTGTTTTTTCAAGAGTCCCACAAGGTGTGTCATCATCTTTTTGGGGGAGCAAGGCAAAACACTTTGACGCCAAATCCACTGTTGGATCATACGATTGACACCTTTGTTCAAAAAGTGAAGGCCGACCTTCTTCTCAACTGCTCGCAGTTTTGGAGGCAACCAAGATTTGAGATTGAGCCACACACGGTCTATGGTTTGCACGTACATAAGCAGCGCAGCATGAAAGTTATTTCCCCACCCCACCCCACCCCAACCCCACCCCATGCGTGACGTAGCAGCACATACAGAGGCAGCGTAACATGAACGTTCTTGCCCCAACCCATGCCTCCCCAGATGAAAGAATGAAAAATGCGCACGGCCCTCTACAAGCAGTGGTCCAACTACCAGCTGTCAACCTGGGGTGTCCTGATATCCTCAAAACTGAGAATTTCTTCCATCCATGAATTCTGTGTTACTTTACTATACGAACGTTTCAGGGATTTGGGATCTGAGACCTTTTTCGTTACAGGCCGGAACTTTGATGTTTTCAACAGACACTTGCATTTCTTAGATGGGTACGCCTGCCTAAGTAGAATCAAGAACCCTAATGAACCCTAGAATTTTTGCTTAGCTTGTAACCTGCCATGCTTCAAAAGATTGGGCAACTCCGCACCCATGCCAACATCGCAGAAATGGAACTTCTAGGGCATAAGTGCTTGTGCACGTTCTGGGGAACTTCGTCTTTCTTCCTTTAATACCAACAAGTGCTGCGAGACGTCAGCAGACCTTTGATGCTTTCAACTAGGAGTTCAGAAGATGTTGCGGATCCATAGTCCGTCGTCATGAATCGTCACATTTCCTGACTATGGCATGCTACCGGGTTCGTTACAAGATCAAACTTTGGTTGGTATTGGATGGTAACACTGGACCCCAATTCCCGGAAACCTCGCCAGGCAGGATCCTTTGCCGACACATTGAGGCAGCTGGAGCAAAGCACAGAGGCCCTGCTTCGTTGAAGCCTCAGATCTTTTGGATTTCGATGGTTGCCAAACACTCCATGGTGAGTTCTGTTTCATTTTCATATGAAATATATAAATTTATATCATTGGATCAGAGAATGTGCCTTTGCATCCTTCTAGATCCAACTTCACCAGATCAGCTTGGGTCAATGTCCATGTGCGACTGAGGCCAATTGTCTGACACAAACGGCACAGGCCAAAACATCCTCCGTATTGTCAGTGAGACATCCATTGGCAAGGTGTCAGTAATGAGGTGGGCCAGGGCGGCCAGGGGGTGAGGTTGCAGCTGGGTCAATTGATGATGCGACATCCAACTTTGCCAGGTTGCAGGAGCCGAACAGTTCCGTTGATGGCGAGTATGTACAGTTGGTTGATGAGACATCCGGCACAGTGCTTCCTCTTGAGGCCGAAGGGTTGGAAATGACTGGCAGATCAGAATTATTTTTCAGGAGCTTATGAGATTGGGAATGCTGTCTGAATTTTTGCAGGTGTCAAAACTGTCCAATCCTTAGTTCCTGCTTGGTGGCCTTGGTAATGACCCAGTACTGTAGTGCAGAGGACACCATCTTCGGTTGGGAGCACGAACCTTTGATCAGAATGATCAGCATTGTATACTTCAGCAACAAGAACCTGAGTACCGAGCGGGGCCCTGCTAGGCTAGACCTATTTACTGTGCTGGCACTTGGAGTCTCAAAGGTTTGATCTCACTCAAAGTGAATGTACTGTATATAGTATACATCTGTATACATCTGTATACATCTGTATACATCTGTATACATCTGTATACTCTGTATACTTTGTATACTCTGTATACTGTATACATGGGCCACTGACATCCCCACTTGAGAACACAACAGTGCCATTTTCTTTGGGTGGGATGTTTCCACCGCTGGGTAATGCAGCTTAGTGCGTGATGTGCTGGCAACTCACATGCCCTTTCGTTTGTGGATCTGATCTTTTGTTGACGGTGTACCTAAGTTGCTGTACCACACTCAAACCACTTGCCTCAGAAACCTGCAGTCCCACGGCAAGTCTTATAAAGGCCTCCTACCACCGCATGAGTCACCTCCCACCCCAGTAGAGTCTTTTCTTTCCGCAGCCAGGTTTTGCAGAACGATGAGGTGTTGGTGGCGACCTCCTTTTCTGAGAACCAGAACGCCATCATTTTCCAAGGTACAAGTCGCACCTTGTTGAAGCCAGTGACCGGAGTGGTGGATGTCTCCATTTACGACGTTTACGGTTTGGACAACTGGAAAGCGAAAAAAGTAGTCTCCACTAGGCCCATCTATGTGAAGCTGGGGCCTCTGACTGAACCTTTTGACGCCACCAGATGGACATGCGCATACTTAGATGGTGACACCTGGTCCACTGACGGAGTGCGCCTGGTGACAGCGGAGGAGTTGGAGGCATTCAACCTGTCGGCTTCAGGGGCATGGTGTGTCTCTTATCATCTTTCCATCTTTGCTGGCTTCCTGGATTTGTTGCTCGGAGTAGTTCAGTATCAGATGAAAGCACTGACATGTTTGGGAAGCTGATTCTTGCGTCATACGTTCTGAATTCTAGGCCCTTTGCCAATTCCAAGCTAGTGGCTGGCTCCAGGGAGTGACTGGCTCCCTGGAAACGCCAAATCATTATAAATTATGATCAATTGGGCTATAGGCCAACAGCATTTGTTTGGCGACTTCATCACTCAAGTGAACTCTCTGGAGCTTGATGTCAATTTTTCTTGATTTTCAAAAGTGTGTCTGACATCCAAGGCTTTTGGATTGCACAAACATCAATGTCTTATCGGAGGAAAACTTGCAAGAGATTCTGAAGCCTCGCTGGTGGTCAAGGCCCCCGGCCTTATTTCTTTGGCCTTCGATGGCTCTGTTGCTGGCTCTGATCGTTTCGGGCATCTTCCTTGACGCGTCGGTGCGCCGTTCCGGGCTCTGGAAGGACGAGTACTTCCTGACCGAGGTGCCACCGGTGCGTGGCAGCTGTGGCAGCTGTGGCAGCTGCACCGCTAGGCGCAGCGATGCGTCGGAGGCTCCGAAGAAACCGAGTGCTTCGACCGTTCCAGCCCTGCATCACGAGCCGAGTGTGGCGAGCCTGGCGCGGTTTCACCAGGCAGACTTGGCGCGGATCCAGAAGAAGCTGCACAGGGTGATGAACCCAGCGATTTCCAGCAGAATTCAGGATGACAGTATCTGGCGAAATACCTTGAGATATGTGGCGCTGCAGCACAAGCTACACATAGAATCTCTTGAAATGCATGTTTGGGGGAGGAATGGTTGGGTGCAGGGCAGTCTGGCTGTGGAGAAGTCGCCAGTGCTCAAGTCTTTGGTCATGAGACTGGAAGGAGACCTACCAGAGGCCTTTGTTTTGATGCACAGCTCGCGGCTTCACCGAGTGTGCTCCACCTTTTTAGCAGCTCACCCTGCTTACACCTTGCTTCACTGTGATTTACATGTCACTGCCGCCAAGCGAGGCAAAATCTTCATGGACTGCATCCTAGGCTCTTTGGCGTTCGTTGCGATCTTCTTCTCGGTGGATGGATCTGCAGTGGCTGCCCGCAGCCCAGCAGACTGCCCCGCCCAACAAGGCACCTTTCTATGGTACACATTTGTCACACTCTTCTCCATTCTCTTGAATTTCATCCCACGCAGTTTGTTGTTCCACTTAGCCTGGAGAGACTTTGAACAACGCGACAGAGCTCATCGCCGGAGGCAGCTGCGCAAGCGACTCTGGTGGGATATTCAGTTTTGGGCTGTGGCTATTGGCCTTTCCTGCCTCCATGTGCTGGTGATAACAGCCTTTCTAGCAAATCTGGGTGAAGCTGATGAGTGGAAATGGATGCTATCATTCACCGTGGTATTGCTTCGAAAGTTGATCATTGTGCCGGTGGTTTCCTGCATTTTTTCAGGCCTGGTGTCGGAAGTCACTGCTTTCGCCCAACCAGCGCTGCTCTCAGATCCTCCCAGGAAGTTCGGCCTCGATTTGAGTCTGCGCTCCAGTTCGACTTCGAATCTCGGAAGTACCGGAAGTACTGAGTCCCTGGAGTCTCTGGAGCCGGGTGTATCAACGACCTGGGAGAACAAGGTCAAGGAGTTGGCACAGCGTGGCATCACCGTGAGGCAATTGTTGGATTTCTATGCCGACCTGGAGCAACAGATGTCACATTTTGATCCAGACCAGTCGACCACTCATGATGTTGTGCGCCAAGTCGTGATCCCTGGCTCCTTGCAGATGAGAGGCTCCAGGCACTATCAAATCGTTGTCCAATGTGAGCACTTTGAGCCGTTGCAGACAGCGATCTGCTCAGTTCGTGCCGTGAATGGTTCCTGCACCAAGCCATGGAAGGGTGGCGATTCAGTTCGGCCAAAGGAGCCGTCCTGGGAAGCAGTTTTCCTCCTTCAAGATATCAACCAAGAAGCGATCCGCATTAGTCTAGAGTTGGAACAGACAGTCTGCGAAGCAGTCTTGCCGAATTCCAGCTTCCAGAGTGGTTTTGAAGGAGACATCCAACTTGGTGCGACATCTCTTCACGTCCGCATTGTCCGCATTCATTCCCTAGAAGACCTCCAAGACGCGGAGGCCGTTGCTAAGACCGTTAGCCATGCCTCATCGCATGGCTCGCAGAGTGTGGCAGCAGGCGCTTGGAAATCCAGCAATAGATATGGGATGGGTTAACAAGGAGGACCCTCAAAATGAAGTAACATGGACCATTTTAGAAAGGAATGTTGTGGGTTTTGGGTGTCCCCCACTTTGATCCATTCCCAAAAAGAACACAGATACAGATAGATGATGAAAAATGTGTTTAAGCCTTTGGATGATCAAGCTGAACCTGTAGAAGTTGAGTTCGCTTGTTTTGGGAGTCCCATCTTTCTACCTGAATATGCTGCCGACCTGAGTCAGACTGCAGTTTCTCTGGCCTTTGACTTGGTTCTGTACAGGTCGACAGGCTTTGCTTAATTTGCTCACGGCTCTGAAGCATGAAGGTTGATAGTTCCATGAATAGCATTTGAAAGAGGCTCCCCAGGTTTACTAAACCATTGCGCATTCCCCTGACATCCTGACATGGTCAGGAGCATTCCACAAAGCCATGAATGAAAGCTCCTCTGTCCAGATTCTTCCGAAGAAGCCCTTTGAGATTGCATCTCGAGCATATTTCAAGCTACCCGATGTGCCTGGTGGAGAGCCCGCCAGAGGCTATGCCGGCCGTGGTTTTGCCTATGCAACTGCTGTGAACCGTGGCGTCCCGATGTTGGCGTACAAAATGGTGACACACAATTGGGGCAACAAGTTTACTCACTTGATTGGAGCCATCTTTGCAGATGCTCTGCAAGAAGAGACATATGATGGTGTGGTGACTCTTCTGAAGAACAAGGACTTTGACAGATTACACCAACAGCTGGATGAGAGGAATCAACTGAGTGTCCCTTACTGGGTCTGTGCCTTTTCTGTCAACCAACATGCAGGAATTTGTGCCAGAGCACCCACGGCAGATTCGACAGGTCATCCCATCACCACCTGTTCTTGCAAAACGCAGAAGCACTTTGAAGGCGATTTCAGTGCCGCTCGGCCCTTTTTGGGTCAGGCAAAACTTGGCAAATGGGCAATTGAAATCCATTGAGCCAGACCACTTTGGCCCAAAAAAATCACCGTATTCTTGTGGATGGGAGATTTCATCGGGACTTTGTTTTCTAATGTCTAATGAGTCTAAAAAAGTAAAGCCACAAGAAGCACTGGGGCACCAATGGGGTCCAAGAGTTGGTCACTCTGTACACGCTTGCTGTGAAAATAGACACAATGAGGGGACACAAAGGAGCACGGATTTTGGTCATGTTTTGTCAATTCTAGGGAGGAATCCGGGAGGAACTGACATGACTCAGTTGACCAAGGAAATGAACAAGTTCGATGACATGATGAATTATTTGAAGCGGCAACTGCGTGAAGTCTATTCCGAGGCCCCAAAGGGTTGTGCAGTGCGTTTCAGCGGTTGCCGACCTCGGCGGCATCTGGGAGGGGCTGGCAGATACCCTAGCGACTTTGGAGATGGTCATGGAAAGAATCCGAGAGTAGTTTCAGCATGTATGATGCAATGATCAATTCAATGATCCATGGTGGCTCTTCCATACATGGGAGAATCGTTGGCATCCACATCATCCAGCATTTCTGTTTGGCAAGAGTTTGTGCATGTGGCAGCTCCAATTTCTGCTTCTCCCATACTAGATTTCATGATATTTTATGGATTTCTCAAGCATTTGCGCGATACACGATCCATCTCACTCTATGTCCACATTTTTTCCTCATCCCCAACAGGTGAGATTGGAGCAGGTTGTTGCGATGGATGTGAACTTTACCCTCCTGACGCGCGTTTGGTGCGTTGCAGAATTGGTTGAAGCGGATCATTTGCACATCTCCCAGGTGCAAGGGTTGCTGCATATCATCTTGGACCTCACGATTTGATAGGGGTTGAGTGCGGATTTGGTAATGGTATTTCAAACAGAACAAGAACAATGCCATTTGCAGCAGCAGCCCAAACCTGGGCATGGGATGGGTATGGATTAGTAGGGCTAAAAGGTTGGGTATTTTGAGTCCAAGAAGGATTGTTTCCAGGTAATGACTGCAGCTCCTTATGAATGTTGTGGGGTTCCAGTGGGGTTCCAGTGGGGCTCTTGTGGGGCCCTGTGGGGGCCCCGGGGGTTGGCTGAGAATGTCCAGGGGTTTGTGCGGGATTCTTATGGGGCCTTCAAAATATCAACAAGGCCTCTCCAGAAACAGTCCCGAAGCCACCTTATGATACTACCTGTGGACCTATGGTAAACAAATACCGCCTGAGAACCCACACGGAATCAGATATATTTCATCAATGAGCCGTGCCATGTTTGAACAATGCACGTGCCCAGGCGGTGAAGATTCACTCGGGAGCCTCCAGAGACGTTTGCCTTGGACGCTTGGCGTCCTCCGATGTGCGACAGGCAGAAGCGTCCTTTCCGGCAGACAAGGCGCGGGGAAGGGAGCTGAAACGCGAAGACCTGTTGAGTCCCAGTCCCTGTCAACGTGGACGGCAAGGCAATAAGACAAGATAAGACAATGATAAGACAATGATAAGACACGTATAGATAAGTTAAGTGATAGTTAAGTGTTCACCTTGCTTCCGTTCAGGAGTTGGTTTTGGGCAAGATCGAGAATGTGGAGGCATTCAACAAGCGCCTGCAAGATTTGATGCTGCACCGTTTGGATTCGTTCCTAGGGAAACATTCTGCAACCGCTTCGACGCTCTGTGATGAAATTCTTGGAGCAGCTCTGACAGTAGCAATGTGAGGAGTTCACGCCTGGTGGGAGATCCATGTCATTTTGCCCATTGTGATCAACCCTGAGACCAAGAAAATATGCAGGAATTAAATAGTAACTGCGGTCAGCTTTTTGAAGTTCATTGGGTTCACCCACCAGTGCTCGTTGCGAAAAAAATATCGGCCTCGCATTTCTAAATTCAACTCGGGCTCTTGGGCTCATTTTCTACACGTGTTGCACATATATATATATTATACTCGCTTCAGACCTTGTTTTCTACTTGTTTCGTTTCTCGATCTTCTTCAGTGGGTTCCTTGTTTTATTGTTTCCATTGTTGTCTTATTTCTTCTGCATGTCATAGTTGCTTGTGCTGGAAGGCACATGGAACTTGAACCATCTGCCAAGCATATTGGTTGGGTTTTGCGTAACCAAAATGGCTTGTCGCGTCCCAATAGCTTTTGGACCAGCTCCGCTGCAAAAACATGATGTTTGCCTTGGGGATCCCGATCACGCCATGAGCATTGAGCTCCAGACTGGGTGTTTCTGTGGAAAGTGGACCGCGTGACACCTCATTATATTGATCGTGGCTTTGAGACATCTTGGCTTTTTGGGGAACCACGCTGATTCATTTCCATTTTCCTTTTAATCAGAATCTCAGATTCTTTGAGATGTACTTTTTAGGAGTTGAACTGTGTATGCTGGCTCCATCTGCAACTGGCCGCAGTTTCCGGGCTGTAGGTTTCATGAACGGACAGAGATCAACAGAAGTCCTTCCATCTCTCCTATGGTTAGATGTCACATGAATGCCAAGATTTAGAAGCTTTGCGGAAAAAGATGAACTGCATTGAAATACACTGAGATTCGACATTTCTCATGCCGCGCTTCTCTGAATGGGCCGCTGAGCAGCGAAGTGCGGGCTCCGCCACACAGCCACAGAACGTTGCCCAAATCTGAGTTTTATTTCCAAGCGACTGAAGAACACTTGATGGCCTTGATCCTTCAGAAATTCTATAGCATTTGGATTTGAAACTCGGGTGTAGTTCTTCTGAACATTAACTTCATTCTGATAGTTTGACATCTCATTACTATTATCATTAATCTATCCCATTGTTTGTATTGTTATCCTATCATTATCTCATTGTTATCCCATTATTGTCTACAATTTCCTTGGGAGCAGAGTAGGCTTGCGGTATTTCTCGTTCCAGGGAGCTGTGGCCACGGGCCCTCAACGTTTCCTGGTGGACAACAGTTCCTTGGCACAACAGTCCCCAAGAGCCAATGAATCATCCTCCGACAGATATGAACCGATAGTTCCGAATGAGCCGATATCCATCCCTTGACAGATATTGCAGTGAGGTCTCCTGCGATCGGACAGCTCTGGGCTGCGCTACCGCTTTTCCCCGGATGGCGACAAGAATCGGGTGCCCAAATGGAAATCTGTGGACCTTTGAGACATTTGGAGATGTTGACCTATGTTGACCTATCTAATCCTATTGACCAATTCAGGACCAATAATTCCTGAACTGCCGGGAGTTTCCCACGTTTACTTTGTGGGTGATAGAGATGTTTTAAGAAGGCAGTGGCTGCAAAAAGTTCACATCAGTGTTGAAAGGCTGAAGCAGTCTTAAACCTGGATATGCTGGAATTGAGCAAAAGGAGATCTTCTGCAGTACGTGGCACTTTTGAGACAATGCAGCATGGTATTGCGAAAATACTCTCTGAATCAAACAGGCCATTTGCGCCTCATGTCGCCAGCAGCTTTCCTCATGAAGACACCCATTGAATGGAAGGAATTCCATCCCCGATACGTAGGTGGGTACATATCCAGCATGTTCTACGTATAAGAGGTTATATAATATAACCATAGTTCTGGATAGTTATGGGGGTCCCATATCATATTAGACCATATTTATGTTTCATATTTATAGATCATATTATATATCATATTTATAAAAGGGCTAACGCCCGGGTGCCGCCGACCCCCTGTTAAAGGGCAAGTCTTGGATTTAGTTTTACTGCATGCAGCCGTCGGGTTCAATGCAATCCGACCATCGTTGAGGCTGAGTGAGCAGCTTCAATGCCGTCATCAGTGACGAATAAATACATACATAACCGGGCAGATTGGAAGGCTGGAGTGGGGCAAGGAGGCCCTTGTAGAACCAAAATTGCCAAACGGCAGTTTTGAATCCCTTTATAGAGACATGACCGGGCAGCTTGGAGTAGAACCTAGCAGCTTTGAAGGCTTGAGAAAGTGGGCTTGGGAGGCTTCAGACGATGGGGCAACGAAGAACCTAGCAGCTTGGACACTTGAGAAGGCGGGGAATTCGAAAGTCTTAATAGAGACATGACCGGGCAGCTTGGAGTAGAACCTAGCAACTCGGAAGGCTTGAGAACGTTGGCTTGGGAGGCTTCAGAAGGTGGGGCACTGAAGAACCTAGCAGCTTGGATGCTTGAGAAGGCGAGGAAAGGAGACTAGTACAACCTAGCAGCTTGGAAGAAGATGGGGCAAGGGGGCCCCAGTAGGGGGGGGAACGGTTGGCTCTAGTATAACCAAAAGGGCCAAACGGCAGTTTCGACATTTTTAATAGATATGACCGGGAAGCTTGGAGTAGAACCTAGCAGCTTGGAAGGCTTGAGAACGTTGGCTTGGGAGGCTTAAGGCTGAAGAACGTGCGGCAAGGAGGCCCTAGTAGCCCCCAGCAGGTTGGAGCCCAGGAGGCGGCGCAAGGAGGCCCTAGTGGAACCTACCAGCTTGGACCGGCGAAGAGAAGCAAAGTAAATGGAAAGGCCTGCGCGCAGCAATGCCGCACACCTGCGGTGATCCCAGGCGCCGCCCCACCTAGGCCAAAGCTAGGCAGGGGTCGGCGGATATCTCATATTCAAAAATATGATATATCAGGAGATCCCAACTGAGGGTAAACTAAGCCCAACCGCAGCCCCAAATCTTGACAAAACCGGCCAGGCACTGAAGCCAGTGGCCTGGGGCCGCTGCGTTTGGGGCGTTCTCAACGACACGCAGACGTGGCTCAAGGTGAAAACTGGACGACGCCTGGACGTGTTGGAAACGCACAACGGTTGTGGTATCACAGGGGTATCACATATGTGGACCATATGAATCATATTGTAGGTCAAAGGTGTATATCTACATCTATCATTTCTATCTTCTCTTCTCCGTTCTTCTCTTCTCTAATCTTGATCAAAAGTCTTTGTCTTAATCTACCTATCTACCGATCTACCTGTGTACCTAGATCTACCGATCTATTTGTCAATCCAATATAACTAATATGTCGTCCACTTTACTCTACTCTACTCCAGTCTAATCTAATCTGATCCGATCTAACATAATCCAATCCAATCTAGTCTAATCGAATCTAATCCATTCCAGTCTAATCTTACCTGTGCACCTACCAACCTATCTGTCTATCGATCTACCTTTCGATCTGTATGAAAAAGTGAGCAAATTCATTTGTGGTCACGTCCGACAGCTGTTTCCTATGCCGCTGTGCCGAGGATACTTACCCGCCACCTCCTCAGTTTTCACCAGCCGCTGTGCTTCGTGCAAGCTGTCCAGCTGAGGTGACGGTCCAAGGCTGCAGCGTGTTGAAGCTTCAACTGGACGACCCGGAACCCTTTGAGGTGACATAGCTGGTGACAGGTGTGACACGTGTGACATGCCACAGAGCTGCAGTGGGCATCAAATGCTCGGTTTCAATACTGAGTTTGAAGATGATCCCGATGCTGACACTGTGGAGCCTTCTGAGCATCAATATTTCAACAAATTTACACATAAGTTATGTCATAAGTATTTCTAACTGATGTCAAGTTTTAATGCTCAACAGTTTGGATACCCCAAGTCGAAGAACCCCCTGCACCAGGAGGAAGTTGAAGAAATACTGTGGATAGGACCGCTGAAGGCTGATATTTCAGAGCTTGACTGCCATGCCACTGAGTTTGAAAGGTTAGTTTCGCACTGTATGTCAACGCATGTCATGTTTCAAATTGCTTTAGCACGCTTTAGCCATAGAATGGCAAGATGTTTCTTGCGCTGCGCTGCAGTCCTTAATTGGCCCTGGCAGCTGCTATGAGGCAAGGGCAGCTGTCTTTCCGTTGCGCCGCTACTGATAATTTTGCTAGAAGTAGTGCGGGGTCAACACTCAGAAATTTCTCACCGCCTTGCTTTGAAGCTGTCGGTTGGTGCCATAGTGGAAAGTAGTACTAGTTTAAACAAGACCGTCGTTGTTCTCCTAGCAGGGACGATCACAGTTCCCTTTGGCTCTCCAGATCGCTGCGGAGAAAGCGGCTTTGCGACGGGGCCCTTCGTTCAATGCAGCGACCATCATTTGGCTGTCGCAAGGTGCTGGAGATGTCTCGAATTCATGGGTCAAAAATGGTCAAAAGGTCCAATTTGATGCCATAGATTTGTGGAAGCAAAAGCACAGTTCTCGGCCTTGAGAGTTTTTCCTTCGATTTAGGGATCGATGTGGACCTGGTGTTGGGGAATCGCAAGAGTGTCGGTGAAACCGGATGCCATGTTAGGGGGAAATTGGTGGAATGGTTCATCCGCTGCTTACACAGGATACTTCGGCCGAATTTTTCAAGTCGGAGACTTGCGCAAAGAAATGACATGATGAAGTCCTTCTTTTTTGTGTGACTTGTACATGTTTGCACTCAATATGTACATATGGAGATATGAACTGTACACAGACACACACACATATATATATATATATGTTAATACATATACATATCACACACACATATAGATATATAAATGAAATAAATATGTAAATAAATATGTGCACACACATATGCAAATAAATGAAATATGGTGATGGATAGACACGCACAGCCAGGTGAAGCGGTCCAGCTCTTTGGCTGGGATGAATCCTGGCGGTGGCGGCAGTGCCTCGAGCCGAGGCCAGGTAAAAATCAATGGCTTCAGGTCATGAAATCGTGGAATTGTTGGATATCTAAATCCTATATCTACATCTCTATAACTAGATCTCTATAACTATATCTCTAAATCTATCTGATTATCTGACTATCTATCTATCTATCGATCCATCTATCCATCCATCCGTCCATCCATCCATCCATCTATCCATCCATCCATCTATCCATCCATCCATCTATCCATCTATCCATCTATCCATCTATCCATAGATCCATCCATCCATCCATCCATCCATCTATCTAATTATCTATCTATCTACCTATCTATCTATCTATCGATGTATCTATCTATCTATCTATCTATCTATATCTATCTATCTATATCTATCTATCTATATCTATCTATCTATATCTATCTATCTATCTATCTATCTATCTCTATCTATCTATCTATCTATCTATCTATCTATCTATCTATCTCTATCTATCTCTATCTATCTCTATCTATCTCTATCTATCTCTATCTATCTCTATCTATCTCTATCTATCTCTAAATCTCTCTATCTATCTCTCTATCTCTATCTATCTCTAATCTAGCTATCTATCTATCCTCTATCTATCTCTATCTATCTCTATCTATCTCTATCTATCTATCTATCTCTATCTATCTCTATATCTCTCTATCTCTACCTATCTCTAGCTATCTCTCTATCTCTATCTATCTCTCTATCTATCTCTATCTATCTCTATCTATCTCTATCTATCTCTATCTATCTCTATCTATCTCTATCTATCTCTATCTATCTCTATCTCTATCTCTATCTCTCTATCTCTATCTATCTCTATCTATCTCTATCTATCTCTATCTATCTCTATCTATCTCTATCTATCTCTATCTATCTCTATCTATCTCTATCTATCTCTATCTATCTCTATCTATCTCTATCTATCTCTATCTATCTCTATCTATCTCTCTATCTATCTCTATCTATCTCTATCTATCTCTATCTATCTCTATCTATCTCTATCTATCTCTATCTATCTCTATCTATCTCTATCTATCTCTATCTATCTCTATCTATCTCTATCTATCTCTATCTATCTATCTATCTATCTATCTCTATCTATCTCTATCTATCTCTATCTATCTCTATCTACTCTATCTATCTCTATCTATCTCTATCTATCTCTATCTATCTCTAAATCTTCTCTATCTATCTCTATCTATCTCGAGCGATCTCTATCTATCTCTATCTATCTCTATCTATCTCTATCTATCTCTATCTATCTCTATCTATCTCTATCTATCTATCTATCTATCTATCTATCTATCTATCTATCTATCTATCTATCTATCTCTATCTATCTCTATCTATCTCTATCTATCTCTATCTATCTCTATCTATCTCTATCTATCTCTATCTATCTCTATCTATCTCTATCTATCTCTATCTATCTCTATCTATCTCTATCTATCTCTATCTATCTCTATCTATCTCTATCTATCTCTATCTATCTCTATCTATCTCTATCTATCTCTATCTATCTCTATCTATCTCTATCTATCTCTATCTATCTCTATCTATCTCTATCTATCTCTATCTATCTCTATCTATCTCTATCTATCTATCTATCTATCTATCTATCTATCTATCTATCTATCTATCTATCTATCTATCTATCTATCTATCTATCTATCTATCTATCTATCTATCTAATCTGTCTGTCTATCTATCTATCTGTGCGAATGGAGTGTAGATTACAGACTATCACAAATACTTATATATTTCAACTCCAGATTGTCCACAACCAAAGGTCGCATCAAACTGCACCTTTGGCTCAAGATCACTGCAGGTGCCAAGAGAAAAATACCGCCATGCTGAAACTGCAATCCCCGTGACGTCGTTGTTGAGAACATCAACCTCAAGATCAGACAACAGCACATAATCGGGGTGATAACCTCCGATTCACAGGTTATCAGCCGTAGGACTCCTACGGAGCCTACGAGCGGGTAGCTGCGGGCCCTACAGATGACTGAACAGGATAGCAGTGATAACGCTTTTTCTTTCTCTGGACATGCCGTTGCACCAGCTGCCGGCACGCAGTCAAATTCTTCACAGAGTATTGACACTGGTGGAAGCGATGCCTCAGAATTGAGAACAAGCCAACCCAGGCGACATCTGGTTGCTCCTAGAGGGAGACAAATTTCGACAATGCAAGCAATTGAAGATAGGGACAGCACACCTGGAAAGAGAAGATCATCTGCACGACAATTGTCGCCTCCGATGACTCCAAGGACTAAGGCAAAGACTACGTCGTCGAATCCGCCTTCACCGATTCAGGACGCTACTCCATCAGGGACAGGATCTTATCAGCAAGTGAACGCCCCGTCAAGTGGTAGCGACATCTTCACTGCCTATCAGAGTGAATTATCTGAATACAAGACATCACTGGAAAGGGCCACTGAAGAAGAATCTGTACTTCAGGCAAGACTGAGCGAGACGACAGCATACGCCTATCAACAATTTAATTTCCTGGAAAGTACCACTCATCAAGAGATGATGTCGATGACCGAACAACTCCAGATGCTGAACTTCGAGTTACAGGCTGCACAACAGGAAGATGAAGGTGCGACCTACAGAATCGAAGAGTTGGAAAGGTATCAGACTATGTCGAATGAAGCTGCATCTCATTTGGAATTCAAATATTCACGACTACGTTCGGAATTTGATGAACAAATGGGACAAGCGAACGCAATTATGGTACATGTGGGCGCTGATGCGAATGCTCATATCAATCAACTCAGACTGGAACTGGAGAACGCAGAGATGAATGCAAAGCAAGAAGCTCTAGCAGTCGGCTACGCCAACGACCAAACATGTGCCTTACAGATCGAGATGCTCGAGGTTGCCAATCAGAACCAGACGATGAAGCACACCATGGCTATGAACGTCAGACGACTGGAAACTGAGTTAGATGCTGCTGACATGAAGAGGGACGAGATCATGAAGGAGTTCCGTAGTAACATAAGATCTGAACATGACCGTTATGCAGAATGTGAACATCACTTAGCTTTGGAAGAATCACAGCTTCGATTGCAGGTGATCCACAGTGAGAACTTACAATCTCGACTAGCGATTTCTGAGAACAAGATTTCTGAAGAATCTCTAGCTGAATCAGGCGGCATGCGGGACATGAGGTTAATGGGACTACGCTCTGAACTACACATGAAACAAAGTCTTTTAGATCGAATGCAACAACAACTGACTGAATCGAAGAATCAATATCATGAACTTTCTTGTCAACAAGCCAGAAGATCTTCACCAAGCAGATCACCGCATGGAGGACCTCTATACGAGATGTACATGCAAGCCGTGCGTGAGCGTGACAGCTTGAAGGAATCCAAGGCTGAAGTTGACAAGTTGTACTTGCAGAACAAATCTGAACTCAGTGACACTGAGGACCTGCTCAAAGTCTTCCAGCGAAACTTTGATGAAACTGGTAAGAAGTATCAAGATGCTCTGAACATGATCGATCACATGAGCAACAATCCGAATGTGACGAGTGCCTTGTTTGACAGTTTGCACAATGAGCTCAACGACAGGGACACAGCTATTGCTCGCCTTCATACTGAACTTGAAGCCCAAAAGGATTCTCTTGAGCGTGCTCACAGGGATGCAGGTAAGTCCATCAAGATGTTGAACGACAGAAGACTCGTGATCAAAGGTGCGACTGATTATTCCATTCCTGAAAGCCACTTGACCGAGATGCATCAATTGGCCAATGAGCGTTTCGCTGAAGTAGAAGAGATGTCTAGCACCATTGCTGCCCTGAAGTTGGAAAACCAAGCTCATTCTTCTTCATCAATGAATAGACCGACTACATTACATGGGTACCCCAGTAATGCTATGCCTCGGAATGAATGTGAAGAGAAGTGTGCCAAGCTGAAAGCAGAGTTGGACGAGATGAAGCAAGAGAAGAACAATGAAATCCGAAATCTTCAAGATGAGTTGAAGAAGATGGAAGATCGGAAAGATTATTACAAGAACAATTTCTCTCAAGCTGAAGATCGTGCCAATGATGAAGAGCAGGAATACCGAGGAGAAGCTGAAGCCTTCGAGAAGCTCAGGAACGAGTACAACACCAATGTCAGGGAGTTGGAGAACCTCGAAAGGGATAGATCCAAGTCATCCGTATCTCTGAGAGAAGCCGAAAAGATCAGCCTCCAACCCTGGCCTAAGACCACTGAACTTTCATCTTGGAAGGGAAGTGTTGTTCATGAAGTTTGCGTTGCAAGTGGAGATCGAAACTATGAAGATTGGAAAGCGTGGCTAGCTCCGTGTCTTGCAGATCAACCTGACTTGGAGGTTCTGGCCAAAGCTCCTGATGTGAGATTCCAATCCATTGATGCCAAGCTCTCCAATGCCTTGAGAAAAGTTATTGACAATGCTGGGGACAAATCCATGCAAGTCAAGTATGACATGTCCATGAAGAACCAATTGTATGGGAGAAGTGGGGACTTCATCAAGGGACGAGAACTATTTGCAATGATATTGATTAGCTTCAAGTCACCTGACCATACGGAAGTTCTCTACAATGCCCATCATTTGTACATGTTCAACTATTATGGAGATGATCAGCTTGAGGCGTTCTACAACAAATGGCTTGACATCGTATACAATATGAAACATGATGATCTGCCTTCCAACAATTCCCTGCGTGATACATTGTTCCGGAAGATTGAACATTCAAAGCTTATGGCCTTCGATATCAACCGATACAAAACCTTTGATGAAGGGCATCCTGAGAAGACCTATGCTTACCTAACTGGTATGATCAAAGGATACATAGCACGGGGGAAGCAAGAACGACTGTTGAAAGATAGAGAACGTGCAGTGAAACTGTCGTTGTCCTCTAACAAGACGACACCTGCCTTAGAAGATGCAGACAAGCCTGCCGCTCCCGTCAAAACCAAGAAGGAGAACGAAGCAGCTGCATCGTCTACAGGTGATCCTCCCAAACGTCCTAAGGCGAAAGCGAAGAGTGAAGCTGCATCAGTACTTCCTACACCTTCTCCGAAATCTCATGCCGACAAGAACAACAAGAAAGGCAAAGGTGGGAAGGGGAGATCATCTTCAGACAAGAAGAAGATTTTCTGTAACTACTTCTTCAATAAAGGAGGATGCAACAAAGGTGACAAATGTCTTTACAGTCATTCTCAAAAGGTCTATGATGCCAAGATGAAAGGTAAGAAAGGCAGAAGCGGAAGTCGAGATTCATCAAGAGGGAAAAGTAGAGGAAGTTCATCTTCAGCTGGACCCAAAAAGAAGGTATGTTGGAATTGGCAAGAAGGTACCTGCAAGTTCGGAAGCAAATGTAAGTTCCTACATGCAGACAAATCGCCTTCAGCATCCTCAGAGAGAACCAGCAAGAAGACGCCAAAGAAGAAAGCGACTCCCATTACCATTGATTCCTTCTTTGATAGCGACAATGAAGATTCCATGGATTATACCTCTCCGAGGATAGCCAGCGCAAAGAAGTCTTCTGATGATCGCAGAATCTCATTTGATCTGGAACCTGAGGTGCACGAGATTGCTATTGAGGACTACCCGGAGGGACTACCCAAACGTATGTATCGTGATCCCAACAAGCAGTATGTCTTCTGGAAAGTCGATGATTTGACCGACGATCAGTCCAAGTCCGACAACACCCTCGGTTTAGTCCGAGCACGGGCCAAGGCTATCATCATGGACAGATGTGGACTCCATCGTTTTGTTGATGAAGTTAGAATTATTATTGGCCCCAAGTTCGACATGTTGATCAAGCTGGACAATGATCGTGATGACTTGACTTTTGTTGAAGAGCTTGTTGAACACGAAGTTGGAAACTCCCTCATGAAGTCCAAGAACGTAATGTGCATTTCATTACCAGTACAAGCCAAAGATCGTAGATTCATCCTGGATTCTGGCAGCGGACACGATTTGATATCTGCAAGGAAAGCCGAAAGGATGAACTTGAAGCAGCGAACTTGTGATCCTATCATGTTCCACACAGCCAACGGTTCAACTGCTACTCAGACGGAAGCAGAGATTGACCTGGGAACCTTTGATGTGATCTCTCATGCCTATGTACTGGACGACACTCCGTCCGTGATGTCTCTTGGGAAACGATGCATGGAAGAAGGATACTCCTTTGTATGGCCATCAGGTAAGATGCCTTTCATGATTACGAAGAATGGAGAACGCATCGATTTGACAATCCATGACAACATCCCCTACGTTGATCTTGGAACATACGAATGCACTCCTCATGAATGTCATCATGCATCGAAGATCCATGACCTATTGACACATTCTCATGTCGGATTCAACGATTTCAATGACATTGATGATGTTGGTCAGCCCTCACGAAGAGTACATCTCGATGGAGAAAGTGGTCTTGAGACATCAACTGAGGATCACAACTGCTCCCGATACGTCAAGAAGCTCAAGGTGAAGAAGAAGAAAAGAGCAATGAACCGGCAGAAACATTCAGCAACTCCTGGAGAAGAAGAAGAGGAACATCCTGAGGGCGGCGAGTACGAACCAGGAACTCCGATTGACGATCCTCATGGGGTCGAGACTGACCTTGAAGATGATGGTCATGGTGCTCCTGAAGATGCCGCCGAAGGTGACGAAGATGACATTGAGATCGATGTTGTTGAAGGTGAATCCAGGGTAGCCAAAAGAGGAACACTCAAGAGAGAAGCTAATAGCTTGAATCACAAGTTGACCCACAGATACAAGAATCCATATTGCGATTCATGCATTCGAGCAAAGATGAAGCATTTCAAGACTCGTCGTGGTGCATACAAGAGGGAACTCAAGAAGTTTGGCGACCTCATTACCTTTGATGCGGTTGACACATCCAAAGTCCATGATGACGTATTGGTCCTCGAGAAGGAAGTGTTGGTTGTCAGAGACTGTTATACAGGAATCATTGGTGCTTATCCATCTGATCGAATGACCAAAGATGATGTAGTTAGAGCAGTGAAACAGTTCATCGGCGCCAAGAAGGTCAGACAGGCCTACTCTGATCATGCTCCTCAATTCATTGAAGCCATGAATGAGATGAAGATACCAATTGATCATTCATTGCCTGGAAGACCTCAAACCAATTCAATTGCCGAAAGGACGAACCAATTTATTCTCACAGCTACTTCTACATGTCTTTTGGAAGCTGGATTACCACCATGTTTCTGGAGAACAGCAATCCTTTGCGTATGTCATCTACTCAATGTGGAACCCAACGATGATGAATTGAGCGCTTGGTGCAAACTCCATGGATCTGAATTTGCTGGCAAACTCATTCCCTATGGTGCTCGTGTGAACTACAAGCCTCCGAAGACCAGAGAAGCGGGACAACTTCACAAGTTTGGGCCTGATTCTATTCCAGGAGTGTTTGCAGGGTATCACATTGGTCCAGGGATGCATTGGTCAAGACAATACAAAGTATGGCCTCTGAGTGAATTCGTACATCAGAATCTTGGTGACGATGCTAGCAAACCTGAACACCGTCTTCTCAAACCTCATTTGACTGAAAAGGTCGAAATGGTCACTCCATTGACATTTCCTTGCAAGCAGGAATATGAGAGGGTGAACACCACATTGGAAGGAATGAAAGAAAGAGAAATCCTCGATGGCGATCCCTCCAAAGTGCCTCATGGAGATGACGAAGAACATGACCAAGATGAGGATGATGATGAGCTTGATGACGGAGACGACGGTGGACCTGGACCAAGTGGTGGAAAAGTTTCAAAGAAGCCTCTTGATGACTCTGAGGATATCTTCGACAAAGACAAAGATCCAGAAGAGATGACCCTCCAGGAATTGATCGACGCCCAACCAGATCATTGGAAGAAGGGCAAAGCTGGAGACGGGAAGGTATACCTCAATGACGATGGTGAGAAGGTCAAGTTGAACGTCAAGGGTTACCCATACAAGATTGGAGATGACGGTAGACGAATGTTCAGAACGTCATTGCGTCCCAAAGGGACCTATTCTCCTGAAGAATGGCGTAAACTCTCTCAGTCTGACCGGAACACCATCCTCAAAGCCGAGAAGAAGAAGTTGGAGAAGAAAGAGGCCGATGACAAAGCCAAAAGATTGGTCGAGGAAAAGAAGAAGAAAGCAACGAAGAAGGAGAAGAAAGATTCAAAGAAAGACAAGGACGAGCCAAAGTCCAAGGACGATGAAGGTGGTGATGAAAGTAAGAAGGATGACTCTCATTCAAAGTCAAAGAAATCCGATGCAGGTGTTGGTGAAGTTGTGAAGAACAAAGTTACCTTACCTATCACATGTACAAGTACTTATCTTGATTTGTACGACATAGTCGATGATGACGATGTACATGGAAGACGATACATTGATTGTCGAAAAGTGAAGAGGAATGCTGATGCTAGTCCATGTTCCGATGCTTCTACTGACGTCCCGGACGACGAGGAATATCTCACTGAATGGGATGAATGGTCGGAGGTCGAGAAAGGACGTGGCCCAAAAGCATCGTGGAGTGGTGAAGTTTGGAGCACATTGTCAGGTGAGATTTCGAGGTTTTCCATGGCTACGCCAGGAGAGTCGACAATGATCAAAAATGGCAAATGTGTTAACGTCAAGAACGTGAAGAACATAGCCACTGATGATGATGAATACATTCCATTTCCAACTATGCCGTGTACTTCTGCAGCAAATCAAAGTCACCGAACCAAGATACCATCAGGAGGTCTTGGAAGCAAACTTTTCAATGCAATGGTTTCACGACCTGTGGGCAGGGCCGAGATTGAGTCTAACCCAAAGGCCAAAGAGGCAATGCTCAAGGAGTGGAAAGGCCTTCGTGATCAAGAGGTATTTGATTTTACAATGGTTCGTGAATACGATGACGTTGTTGCAGAGGCCAAGAAGAACAAAAAGGAGGTACATATGGCCAGGGTCCATGGCATATGCGTGGAAAAGAATTACCAGCTGTCAGAAGACAATCCTGGACGAAAATTCAAGGGAAGAGGCGTTCTGCTAGGAAATCAGGTGAAGAATCAGCATTGGGAGGCAGCATTCTTCCAAGATTTGGGAAATTCCCCTGCTTCCTTCGAAGCCTCACGTTGGGCAGATTTTTACGGTTGTCTTCCTGGGCACTCCGTCAAGTTGGCAGATGCGATTCAGGCTTACATCCAGGCTAAGTTGAAGGGACCTTTGTGTTGGGTGGAGTTACCCACTGATGCATGGCCTCCGGAGATACAGTATTGGAAGTTCCGTCGCCCTGTCGTAAGACTCGATAAAGCCCTGTATGGACACCCTGATTCAGGCACGATGTGGGAACAACATTGTGACAAGAAAGTTCAAGAAATTGGTTTTAAGCCCATCGGTGAGGAATGGCCTTCTATGTATTTTCATGATGAGCTCAAATTGCTGTTGGTAATCTATGTGGATGATCTTAAGCTTGCTGGGCCCTCCGAAAATCTGGCCAAGGGTTGGGAAATGCTGCGCACTGTTCTGCGCATTGAACCCGAAACCGACTTGGGGCTTTACTTAGGGTGTGTTTTATCCCAAGGTGAGACCCAATTGCATAATGGTAAGAAAGTCAAGACCATAACTTATAACATGGAAGGATTGTTAAAGTTATCGGTGGAAAAATATCTTGACATCATTGGTAAGGACACAAAATTGAAAAAGGTATCAACTCCAAGCCTTCCAGAGGAAACGAAAAGCAGCCCGTATCGAGCTCCTTCCGATGGAAAACGCAAAGTTGAGTGTCCGTGGTGTGCACATTCCTTCGATCCAGATATGCCTGCTCTCCCTGAGACTGGCAACTCACGTCCTGGCCAAGACAGTGAGACGCTGAGCCGTGGGAATCTAGCTCCGCATGCAGCTAGTGTGCTTATGAAGCTGCTTTATGCAGCCCGCATTGCGCGGTTTGACCTGTTGAGATCCATCAATGCTTTAGCACGTAATGTGACTAAATGGACAAAGGATGATGACGCCCGTCTTCATCACCTAATGTGTTATGTTAATTCCACATTGTCCCTCAAAATGATAGGATGGGTCGGAGACAAAATTGAAGATTTATCATTAGGACTATTTGCAGATGCGGATTTCGCTGGATGTGCCCAATCCTTGAGATCAACTTCAGGATCGCACTTACAAGTCCAAGGTAAGTTCACAAGATTCCCACTTGCTGGTGGAAGTAAGCGACAAGGGTGTGTTAGTCATTCTACCCCCGAAGCTGAAATTGTGGCTGCAGATACTGCACTTAGGACTCTAGGAATCCCCGCATTAAGTCTGTGGAAAGTCTTAGCCAAAGTTTTTCCTCAACTCCTGTTTCATGACGATAATCAAGGTATGATTGGTGTTGTCAGATCAGGACGGAATCCAACCATGCGTCATTTGGAGCGCACACATGGTATTTCCATTGCCTCCATGCATGAACATTTCCAAAAGGATCATTTTGTATTGATCTATGAAATTACAGCCAAAATGGCAGCCGATATCCATACTAAAGGGTTCAAGAATCCCATGGCATGGAAGAAAGCTTGTATGCTAATCAACTTGTTGGAGCCTCAGGACTTGCAGAGCAAAGAAGTCTTAGACATGTTGCAGCCAAGCACCGATGTCGACATGACTACTCGACAAGTTTTCCAATCCAAAACTGAGGATATCCCAAACTTTCCATACACGGAAACCCCTATTTTGCCAAAAGAAGTGTATAGGAAGGGTTTGACTAGTAAAGAGAAGCTACAATACTTGCCAGGTATGGATCCCATTTTTGTCGTCAAGCAACCGGTGTTTTATCGTCCTAGGCCACCCGGCCTGATTGTGCCGCCAGACGTATTGAGATCCACATGGGTTCTTCTCAATGGTACTTGGACAAAGGTCGAACACCGTGCATCTCCACCAGAGCAGGCCATCAGATTTGATAAGTGGGTTGAACGAGCGTGTTTTCAGTATCACTCGCCAAACAAGCAGCCGTTGATCCCGGACACTGTTTCACAATCCGTTTCAACGACCTCAACCCACCGGGTGATGTCGTCAAAGCACGTGCATGCCCCGCCTGCCCACTCGAGATCACTACGTGACTCGTGTGCGTCAACACAACAAGACCGTGTACAGCATCTGACCGATTCACCAATGCTGATGTTCTCGGTTGATGCCTTGTTTTTAGATGCACAGACATCACCGTCTCAACACCCGAAATCCATTCACCAGTGCCTTCAGCCAGCCACACGTGTGATCAATACGCTCATGCGCCTTGTTCATGGGGGGAGTGAGTGAGGGTGAAGGATGTAGCGAGGGTCTTGGAAAGGGGCACCCACAGTCCACTTCAACACCTGGCCTATGTCATTTGCATCCGGAATTGGACATCAATGATAACATTCCGTTTGTAAAATCCACCCGAAAATCCCAAGTGTTAGGCAAGAAAAATGAAGACCATTGGCAGTGGGATGGGAAAGAGACATTGATCCGAATTCACAAAACGCCAAGAAGGCAAAACTTTGTACCACAGGATTGCGAAGACTGTCCTTGTGACCCTAGGATCATATGTGATGAGAGGGAAACTGAACAAAAGTTCAAAACCAATACTCGAGTGATCAAAGACATATGGAGATTCAAGGGCGACAATCATGAATCAACAAACAAGTTGAATGAATTTTGGACTGGAAAATCGACATTTAAGGTGCTCGCCAATGCTGAAGTGATCGATGGAGGTAAGAGCTGTAAAGTGAGTCAGGGAGTAATCACGCTATGCACCAACTGCAGTGACGTGAAAACTATTCCCATCACTGATGTTTTTGTCCCCTATCAATATCACATTGAAGTAGGCAAACATGAGGTTGACCATCCCAAAGTGTCGGTAATCCTTTGGAGAGAAAAGAAAAACAGAACTTTGGAATTTCAATTTTCCAAATCACCTTGTGACTTGATGACATCAAAATTTGCGAAGTTTTCCCTTGCAATCAATTTGATCGAAGTTCCTCAAGCCGTCCCATGCTTCGTCTTGTTATGTTCGGAAGAGAGAAACTGGTTTACGTTCTTGCAAAACAAAATGAAGGACGAAATGAAGTTTCATGTCGTACCAATCACCGAAGATGACGACATGCTCTCTCCGTACGGAATCAGTAAAGCAAGGCGATGCCTTCGGACCAAACTTGATTCAATGTTTTTTGCAGGTCCATGTACAGGAGGTTCACCATGGAACCGAATCAACCGATGGGTGAGCGAAGCAACAACACAACTCATCGAAGCAAAGAAGCAGATCTTCTGGGCGATGTGGGAAGTGTTTGCATCAATGCTTGGTGAACTTATTAACATGGGATCACCAGCCTTGCTTGAGTTGCCTAGGGGTTGTGATTACTGGAAGGACCGTAGAATGACTGATCTTGTAGAAGGATCCGTATCTCATGAGCACAAGTTTGATGGATGCATGTATGGCTTGAAATCACAGTTTCAAGAGACTCCCAAACCAATCAAGAAACCTTGGAAGATTGTTACCTGGGGGGTGTCTTTTCCGAAGCTTCGTAGAAGATGTGATCACCGTCATGACCATGCAGAATGTGCCGGTAGGGAGACTCGCATTACTCAAGTTTACACCAAATGGATAGCCAAGATAATCATGAATGGAATCAATGATCATGTAATCAGGAATAGTCCATTTGTGAACGTCAGAGTGATGAAACATTGGAAGCCGCTTGCATGTGATGAACAACTGAAAGCTGAAATGTCTCGTGATTCCGAGAATGTCCGCAGTCACCCAATCAAGTCGGTGGCAACATCCGTTTGTGCTACTCGAGAGCTCGACGCCATTGACCATTCGTTCGAGCGATCGCTACTGCACTGGTGCTTTTCGAGATTGACATCAACTTCGGTTCTTTCTTCGTGGCACTTTTCACTTTCGTGTCGTCTGCTTTCCGAATTCGACTCCGACTGGTTGTTACGAAACCTACGGTTCGTACAACTATTTTCGCTGTTCGAGCAGTTGTCACGAGACCTACGGTCCGTGCGACTTTATTCTGTACAAAGCGGGATGGCCGAAACACAGGATCTGAACTCAGTAGGGCAATTTTCCGGAAGCCGAATCACCGTTGCATTACGAGTGCTGAAGGGGTTGTCCGAAGGATCCATTGCAGCCAAGACTCCATCACCATTCCGAGACACTCGAGGTTCGAATTTTCGACTGATCTCAGATGAAGACACAGCCAACCAGTGGATTAGGTTTGGTATGCCACCTGCAGTTGTCTATTCAGCATACTTTGCAAACTCCAGACACACCAGTGAAGCCACTGCACAAGCTCTGGAAGTAGCTTACAAGTTGTTGCAGAGAGCGCAGGACACCGAGAAGAAGTGTTCAGGATGGGAGTTTTTGTCGAAGGGATCAAGATTCGTGAAGGTCTTTGCAAGCAGATGCCCTTTCGAGGATGCAACTGTGGGACGCTTTATGGACAGAGAGATCTATGACAGACTCGATGAGCTCTGGATCGTATTGTCCAAAGGACACTTTCCCGAACCCTTTGATGATCAAGCCACTGCAGCCGAAACTGAGGCGAAGATCCGAAGCATGAAGCAGATTTACCGAGGAACACCATCTTTCAACACAGATCCGAGTGCCACATCATGGTTAGCTGTAACGAGGACAGCCGAGTACTTCAAAGTCATGGACGAGTTGACCAAGGTAAATCCGAAGTCTCCTTCTGACAATGACAGCTATCGAAGAGCAATGAAGCACATGATTGAAATCCAGATGAGGCACCTAGGACATGCACTGAGGTATCACAATGAGCAGAACCCATCAGCTCAGATCATCTTGCAGGATGTGATGAAGGATGTGGTCGCTTTCGAAACCAATCAACCGAAAGGGAGGAGTGCAGCCCAGAACCACTTCTTGTGTTTGTTAGCCCTCGGCACAACTCTTGAGAGACATAAGACCAGCGCCCGAGGAGATGGAAATTTGCCGAGAGTAGCAGAGCTGACCGAATTGCAGTTCTCGATCCTCAAGGCCTTCGACATTCCGTTGGGAATCCTGATTGGGCATGGATACAATGTCTCAATTGCCGATGAAGGGGCCAGATATACCGAGAAAGAAAGACGTCATGCTTGCCATAGTTCTCTCAAAGATTTTACAACATCATTGACAGACACTCAAGCTGGAACAGGTGGCAGCATGCACAATTTCGATGACTGGGACATCCCCCTGAACTTCAAAGATGGACGAAAACCTGACGAAGTTGACTTCTGGAACAATGAGGAGCCTTCATGGGTGAATGATGACACATCAACTGGACCTAGCGCCCAGGATACATCCGCTCCTACGGAGGGATCACAACCAAAGGCATCACAACAATCACAAAGTTCGAACATTCAGCCGAAGAAGATGCCGAGATCATCGACTGGCGGAGCCTCATCTTCGTCGACCCATGCAGCTTTCCGATCTGGACCTGGAGCAACATCCCAAGGTCGTGCTGAACCAGAAAGAGATGAGAATTGGATTCCAACTGAGGATTGGATGAAGAGGAGGAAACCTTCAACAGTGGAAGTGCGTCTCCATGCTGCCGAAGATTATGCTCGCGAGGAACAACGAATTGCATTCCTGCGATCCGGCAAAGATTTTGTACTTTCAATTGTAGAGGGCCCTCACACCACTCACAAGTATGGATCCAATTTGATCTGGAAGCAGTATTTGAGAAGATTGACATTTCATGCTGCCTTATCATTCAACATGCTAACAGAAGGCCAACTTGATTCCCACATGGTCAATGAGAATGACTTTGAATGGCTGAAGCTCTACCACTACATCATCACGACCACAGAATTTGTCAGGTGCAAAGGATATCCAGTGACGGAGGTCCTAGCCATGTTGACATTGGGCATTGAAGAGACGGTGGAGGGCGGTATTCGTGCCAAGCTCAAAAGATTGGGAAACAAGATTGGACAGTTCATCATTGGGGAACCTTGGTTGGACAAATGGGATGAATTGGGAGGACAAGTGAGAAACAACAAAGCTCTCATCTTGACGGATTTGACTTATCAAACGAGATCTAGCTCAAGAATCGTCAATGACATCGAGGCTGGACTTGACAACATGGGTCTTTCTTCCATCAAGGTGTACCAACTTCCCTATGAATCTCTGGAGAAACCCGAGGATTTCTTGAAACTGGCAACAAATGCATTGACATTCCTACGATCCAACGCGAATGCATTTTCAAGTGCCACTGTTCATATTTGGATCTCATTTGCAGCACTTTTCAGAGGACAAACTCGCATACTGATGCCAAATGCAGACTTCGTTACCAAGTTGGCAGAGATCATCACTGAGATCAGCCAAGCAGCTCACCTTCCAATTTTCGTCAACATTCTGAGAGATGCCCGGTTTCTTGGGTCACAATCTTCAATCGTATCCATGGCCGAGGAGCTCGCAAGAATCTTGAAAGAAAAGGGCATTATTCACTCCACCAATGAAAGATTCTGGAAACAGATATATGCTTGTGGACGTGAACCTTTTTATTGGAAAGAAGGTGAAGGCAAGGAAGTCATTTGGGCTATGCTTGAAAAGTCATTGATGCGACAGAAAGTCTTCTTACATTGTGCAATGGATCATGATACAGTCCATGACCTGAATGAAGAATGTGTCCATGTGAAGAACACCGGATTTGACATTGAAACCATCAAACGATGCACAGAACATCCACGAGTTATTCCCAGCATTCGTGCTGGAGAGGTCACAGATGCTCAGGCTGGATCAGCAAACATCATTGGAGGAATGAAACACATGAAGGATGCGGTTCAGAGAAGAGCATGGTCAGACATCCGACGAGGAGTATTTACCCCGGAGCCCCTGACAGATGTGGATGAACATTGGGTCGAGGTCACCGAAGATTCCGAATTGATGTGCGATGTGTGCAAAGGATTTCACAAGAATGATTCAAGATTGAATACTTGCACTGAGAACCGCACAAGATGCCTGAATTGCGCAAGCAACTGGACAAGAGCGGCAATCTACGGTACTGAAGACATTGGTATGGATGAATTTTCACAGGATGCAAGAGTAGCTGCAAGATTGCTCAACATCTACAATGAGTGCGTTGACTGGAGAGAAATGGAAGCCGAGAAGGACCTCCGTGGATTCCTGGTCACTGCGACACTTGCAATGCTTTCAGGATACAGGACGACAAGTGATGTGCTCAAGCAGGTATCACATCGAGGTGCCATCCGAATGCCTGCATACATGGTGAAAGGGAAATGCAGACGAGATTTGCTACCCCAGTTCACTGTGCAACGTGAAACTCG
Organism: Cladocopium goreaui; assembly: GCA_947184155.2. Taxonomy (NCBI): domain Eukaryota; class Dinophyceae; order Suessiales; family Symbiodiniaceae; genus Cladocopium; species Cladocopium goreaui. Next base: position 868,744 of record CAMXCT020000225.1, on the reverse strand, counting down.
TACAGAGGATTGCGGAGGTGGAATGCACCGAATGCGATGGTTTTACAGACTGCTTTGGGACGGTGGAAACGTCGCTTATCATGATTACATGAAGACCGTGCTGACCAAAGAGGAGGTCGAATCAATGATCAATCCAACCGCAACAGCTGAGTATGTCGGCGACATTTTCGAATTCTGGCTTGGAATGCTTGACCTGGGTATTCAATTTCCTACTATGTTCGCTGGATGGGGGGCAAACCTTGACAATTGCCTCGCAGGACTGGAAGAGTCGTTTTGGCTATTCAGCAGTTCATGTCGACCTACCGACACCATCAACACAAAGCGAAACCGATCCAGGAAAGCATACATTCCACCGGTCGAGAATGACATGGTGATTACAATCCTGAAAGAAGCGGGAATTTTTGACCTACTCATGCAGAAGAAGATCACCAGAATGCCAGTGCTCCCAAAAGCCAACTACGACGACCACCCTGAGATGATTGAAGTCTCATCAAGCGATGAAGAGGTGGATGAAGTTGATGAACCTGATGAGGAGACCACGACGCCTACGGCGCGGGGCCCTCGAGCAGAACAAACTTCAGGAGAAACTGATGCCGGAGCTGGTGACATCGAGATTGAGGAGGAGGAAGATGACATGGGGGGCCAACCTTCGGAAGCGAAGAAGCGCCGAACTGAGGTGCGTGACATCCGTGATCGATTTGAGAAGTTGATTTCAGATGCCTTGGATGTTCAATATTGTTTCATTTGTGGTGGAAGACATGGCATTGATGAATGCACTACACCAGATGATGAGAACATGAGGGACACCATTTGGCGCATGAGACTGATCATGGATCAGAAGTCCAAATCCCCATCATCGTCCGAAAGATCCAAAGCTGCGACCAGAGGCAGAAAAGACAAGCTCCCAAAGAACGTCATGCCACGAGGAAAGCGTTGGGGAAGAACCAGATTCACTGAGAAAGAGGAAGTGACCAAGTGCTTCTACAGTCAGTCAGCCTTTATGTACGATATTGGTGATCGTGAAGAAGGAGGACAATACTTAGTGAATGGTGTTGAAGTCAACCCAGTTAGCCGAGGTGTGAAGAATCGTCATGAGCTTGATATGCTGATTGAACGTGCAGCTGAGGAGTCCCCGCCTGTTTTGCCGACCATTGAGGAGCTGAACGCTTTGAAACACATTGATCATGACATATACATGAAATGGCTTACTGAAGAAAGAAAACAACATGGAAACAACTGGAACTTCAAGTACATCCAACCATTCACACATGGCCACAATATTGGTACACTTCAACTTGCCCGCATCAATGGAGAAGAATACCTTGGAATGGGCTGGTGGAAGGTGCATCGATATAGCGAGAATGAGTGGATGGGCAACAAGTGGGAAAACCCGCCATGGATAGTCGAACTGTCGAAAAGATTCAATGCTGCGCTACGCCACTCCGTGGGTTGCGTCAGAGACAACCGAAATCACCGTGGACTACCATGCGATGAGGCAGGTTGGGTCAATGTTGAGTCGATCTTGAAGTACGATGCTATTTGGAGAGACCAACATACATTGGCTGGAACGACACACGTCAACTACCCGATACTTGTTGAGAGGTGGAACAATTTCCAGAGAGTGATTTTCACCGAGTACAAGCAAACGAAGAGAATCCGAGCTCAAGTGCTAGGACTCAAAGTCACAAAGGCTGAGTTGGAATACCTCTTGAACAATTTCAATGATGGATTGACCTCGAGACTTGATCGACAAACACTGAGGTTGGAGATCGGCACAGCAGATCGAGAGATTTGGCTTTGGCCAGTGGCAATCCGAGCCCCTATGGCACATTCAAGAGTTCAAGGCGGTGTGCACATCGAAGACAAGAAGACTTCCTATCAGATGAACCCTGGAGTAGGATACACTCTTGGAGGAGGATTTCACTGCACCACATTTGACAACATCGCTCAAATCTTCAGAGAAGGACTACGTCCCGGAGGAGGAGGCGACCGCATCAATACGTTCTTCGTGCCATTCGCACCGTGGGACGTGAGAAGTCAGACGGTGCTGAGATTCAAGAAGATCGATCAAACTGATCTTGTCTACATCTACATCACGTACGATTCCATCGCAAAGTTCTCCCCTAGATTGTCAGCAGACGGACACATTTTGGTCCAAGAAACAATTCCATTCGAATCATTCGATGCTGTTTGGTATTACGATTGGAAAGAAAAGGACTATTACCGTCTCATGATCACAAAGGGAAGAGATCAACTTGTTCTTTCTGTGCAAGGAGCAAAGAGAGTGGCCACCATTGAACGATTTGACAAGCTCATTGGAAACATTGTGCCTGAAGAATCATCACCCGATCTTGACGAACTTCGAAAACTTGTCGACATCAGGACAGGTCACTTCAGTCATACTCACAGATTGTTCCCTGGACATCCGGATTGGAATGATGCAATTTCATTATTGGCAGTCACCCATCATCCCAGCAAAGAGGACCATCGACTATGCCCCGCATGTCTGATGGAAACCCCTGCGCCTTTGTCAATTTGTGTGATGTGCAAAGGATATTTGGTGAGTCATGGGTGGAGGAAACGAATCAAAATCACCGTGGCGACCGTACCAAAGGCCGAATCACATCATCGAGAAGAAGATCTCAAAGACCATGTCAAGAAAGCATGGGAGGAGGTGAAGATCGATTTGACAGGTGATGGTGATGATGATGAGGCGATGCCAGATGATGATGACGTCACCATGAAGAGTCCAGAACAAGAACCTCAACCAGAAGAAGAAAATGATGATCAAGCCTCGAAGAAAGGCGACATCAATGATGAGAAAAGAGACTTCAGAGAACAAGATGAGGTCGATGAATTTCTCAATCAAGAAGGAAAACCGACCGACGAGAATGATGATGAAGAAACAGCGGTCGATGAAATCAACATTGAAGAGTACGAGGCTGGAGAAGCTCGTGATGCAGAGATTGAGTACCCCAAGTGGATGCAGCGAATTGAGTTTGGGTCAAAGGTCCTGCCAATCGAACCTTGCACCATTGGAGATGCTCAACCAGAATTCATCAAGATCCTCCTGTTGCAGATGGGATTACATATCGTCAGAATCTACAGACTATTCCAACGGAACTTCTGTGGAGACATCGGGACGGCATGGAAACATTTTCAACAGAACCAGAAATTTAGGATGGACCTGGACTCAAGGACACCTTACCTGGGCGAGGATGAAAATGGTGAACTCATTGAACCAACTGCACAACAGATGAAAGAGCTCTACAAAGAGATCGGCCGACCAAATCAAAAGGACGACATCGGAGAAGAGGGATTCGTCAATGCTTATTATGGGGCAGTGGTGCTCAAGCGACTTCTCGTATATACCCTTGAATGTGGCTACACGTATGATGATTTGCAAAACATCTTCTTTGATGAAGAGATGGAGAAGCTGTCGAAGCGTGACACAACAATGGATGAGATGAGAAAGACCACAGCGGCCCGCGACGCCCTTGACCGACAAGACGTCTTGGTCAGAAGAATCATTGCAGGTGCATATAGGGTAAATGCTGTTTATTTCTTCAGGAACGTCGACTTTCAAGACACAATCACACTGAACCCAGTTGACATTGTGTGTGCTCTTCGTCCACCACTTCGAAGAATATCACTTTTACACCTGATCCTTCAGAATGGCCGACAATTGCCACGACCTCTACTCCAGAAGCTATATGATGCAATCGATGATTACAATCACATCAAGCAACGGGAAGATCAACGACCAAGGTGGGGCATTCACTTGACAGAAGCCCACATACTTGCGATTGCTGATACCCCAACTCCTGCTGATCGTGAACGTACCAACCCAGCCGCTGGCAAATCGAAAGCAGCCCCGAAGGCAGAACCAGCACTGGGAAGAGCGTCAAAAGCGAAAGCATCATCGTCAGCAACATGGAGAACAGTTGAAACCGCTCCTCCGCCAAAACAAGCTCCAGTGACCCCGCCAAAGAAGGGTGGAAAAGACCAAGGAAAAGGTGGAAGATCTTATTCACACCGTGGCGGAGACTGGAATCATCAGGGATACTATGGATGGGGATATAGATGATTAAGCGATCTGACCTCTGCATAGGTCCTGATTGAACCTGGCGATGCGAGGATGCAATCATTGCTCGAGATTTACCTCTACTTCATTTTTAATGATTTCTGAGAGGACTCTGAGCCGGCTAATTTAGAACCACACATTTTTTTTTGAACATCATTGCATGAAACGCTGAGTTTCTACAGCGGTCTACATCTCAACCGACGAAGGGACGGGAAGGTAAACTTCTAGTTCCATAGTCATCCTTGTGTTTGATTTTTTTCTAATTCACATGCTTGAGTGGGACTCCATGCTGGCTACGCCACATCGGATGAACCTCAACGCTAGACACCGACTACGTCGTGTCTGCGTGCACGTGAACAGATCCTTTATTTTTTTTGGTAGAGATCGTAGCAAGCCGCCATGTAGATTGGAAGTTCTGAAACAGACTTTAGCTCTCCATAATTCAACAAATGAACAGCTGCAGATGTAGTGGATCAATTTAAGGGACACTCCTTTGCGTGTGGCCGACAAAGTTGGCCATACGTGGGGGGTGCGAATAGAGTGTAGGCTACGGACAGTTGTACATTACCTCATAATTCATCCCTATAGGATCCACAGCCAAGGGGCACATCAACTCGGCCCTTTGGCTCAAGAACTACTGCAGGAGCCTGAAGAAAGTCGCGCCATGCTGAAGTTGCCATTCCCGTGTCGTCGTCACTGATCACATTCGTATCAAGACCAAGCAACAGTACATAATCGGGGAGACAACCTCCGATTCATACATACATACATACATACATACATACATACATACATACATACATACATACATACATACATACATACATACATACATACATACATACATACATACATACATACATACATACATACATACATACATACATACATACATACATACATACATACATACATACATACATACATACATACATACATACATACATACATACATACACACATACATACATACATACATACATACATACATACATATATGTGTTATACATTCTATCATATTTATGTCATAACATATAATTTAATAATATATATATGTACATAAGCTGTTTTGGCTTGGATGAGATAATCCCACTTGGCTTTGGGGTTGCGGGGTTTGACCAGGCCTAGTGACCTTCCTGATGTTCCCCTTGCTGGTTGGACTCGCCTTTGCGGCCGACAAAGGCAGGTCGCCGGAGAAGGTATGTATTATGTGTATATATATATATATACATCATTTGTCTACAATAATAGAGTATGATTATAAAATTCTGTAAATAGATATCATGTATAATAATGATCTCTATAGATACAATGTAACTATCATCTATCTATGTAAATATATTGAAATTGCGTAGAAGTAGAAGTGCAATTCTCTTTATAGTTGCAGAGATTTCGTCAGTTTGAAATGACCCAGTGGCGGGGGGCAAAGATGGCTCTGTTTGAGATGCTGTTTGTCGTTGACCATGTCACAACGTCACGTATCTCTGAATGGGTGGAACGAATGATGTGTTGGCGTCTTTGAGGTTCCCTTTCCGATCCGGCTGAATTTCCACCGTCAGCGAGCTTTGATCCTCAGGAATGTTCTCTAGAGCCGAAAAAGTTCACATGACCAAAGCCATGACGAGTCGTGGGCCCAGAGGCAGTGCCAGGCTTCGAGCTTTTCCAAAGGGATTTCAGTGGGCTAGAAGGTGCCCATTGGCACATAGAATCTCAATTTAAGTGATCAGATGACCCAACGGTTGCATGGTTGTATAGCACAGCTATTGCACCAGGCAATAGCAGTCAACATACTCACTCGCAAAAACAAGCGTTTAGCAAATATTCCAACCTTCAGCATTCATGTAAATGCGCCAACAAACAGACAAACCCGCAAAGACACACACACACACACATGTCACATACCTGTGTATGTAATGTACTGAAGTTGTAATTGTAATTGTAATGTCGATGTAATTGTAATTGTGATCGTATTGTAATTGTAATGTACATGTAATGTGGGTAGTGTGGATGTAATAGTGTATATAACTGTACTGTCCTGTAATGTACTGCAGTGTCAAGCAGGTCCTGGACTTTGGAATAAACGTCCCCTGCAAGGTGTTGTCGATAGATGGTACTACCATACGCTGCAATATATATATATACATATCAATATCAATATATATATATATATGTACACATAGATACACAGGCAAACATATCATCACATGTATGTACATTCACACATATATATATATATACATATGCATATAGACACATACATATTACATACATGGGCATGGAACAGAGGACATCAACGTCATACACGATGACTGGTTGAGGCAAAGGAACGAGGCTTTTCGAGGACATGACTGTCGAGGTCCGGCTTCTGGAAGACTGGGCGAATGGGTCATCTTATCCCTGCCCAATTGGGGTATGCAGCTACTCATTTCTAAAGATGAAACATTTCTGTCAACTCCAAGGTGTAGAAAACAACATGGAAGTCCCTGTGAGTTGTGGCAAACCAGTTAATGGGCGAGAGTCCCTCTCCAACTCATTTTATGTAGGGTAAGCCATGATATGATAACTCATGGAAATCCAGCTGGGTGATGTGAGGGTACGGAAGCAAGGTAAAATCTCACTCACATCAGGATTGTAGCTACCAGCAGCTACCACTCAAAAGGACTTATGGCATTCTCATTCCGAACGCGGGGACCCTGCATCTGCATCGTGGATTTCCATGTGCTTCCCTGATCCTACTTGGGTTTCTTGTATGAGTTTGCGACCATTGAACATGATGCTGGCATGATCTGGGATGATCTCTGCCTGAAGCATGTAAGTGGAGAGCAACTAAACCCCAAATCCCTGAACACAAAGGAACACACATGACAGGATTGGGCCTTGATTCCTGTGAAGGGAAGCATGAGACCATTATTGCTAGCAGACTTGCTGTCTGAAACTGCTGCCGAGTGGGCGCAAAAGCTGGATGAGATTTTGTTTTGATTTCCTCATGCCTTGGCCGTAGAGCATAGTAACTAAGTTAAAACCCCAAGCATCAACCCACCATCCGGTCATCGTTAACATCTACGGATAACCCCCCATTGAAATACAAATTGCGGATAATTTTCCCAACAACCTAGTTTTTTTTTAATGTTTTTTTTGCAATGTGGTTAGAATCTTGGAAGTACACTCCGGTCTTTTGTATAACATAGCTATTGAAAATTACACATTTGTAGATGATCTAACTGAATTTAGCTTTTAACCATGGTGATTTGCCGTAGCTACATGAATTGCAATTGGGTACAACAGTTTTTGTGAGGTTCCCCTAATTCCGGTGAAGTCTTCCTTCGACCCAAAAAGCGACCAAAAAGCAGCGGGAAGGAGCTGCAAAAGGCTGAAATGAAGATCCAGAAGGAGCTGGATCTGTTGGGGTGGTGGAAATCACTGATGACTTTCCCATGGGGAATTCTGTATGGTTTTGGATGGCCTATTTGTCCTTGTACTGTAAAAAGTTGTTTGGGTTATACTCAGTATAGTTTATAGCCATCTATGAAGGGGGAACAAGACTTCCTTTCCTGAACCACGGGATGGAACGTGGTTACAAATTTTGAGACAGCCCTACAACTCTTGAGCCTGAACATCCAGATCACTGATGTTAAAACGTAGCTGAATTCTTCTAAGGCCTTACGGTGTTGACATTCAAGTTGATCATCAACAATAAATCATTCCCAAAATGACAAAATTAGAAGGGTGGTAACTATCTTCCCCAGTCATGGTAGTTGTTTATAGCATTGGGTGAATCCCACATGATATGAATCTGCAACCATCCTGATCCATCCTCATGGCAGCCAGGAATATGGTATGGAGCTTTCAGATGAAGATGTCGCCAAGTTGCTGGCAAAGGACATTGACAAACACAAGTCCAAGGCTGTGCCCGTGGATGCTGCAATAAAAGACCACTTTTTTCGGGGTTCCACAGCAGTGATTTTGTATCGATTTGGTCGTGGTGCTTTGGCCATTCAAAAGTGGTACCCCTGGTACCCGCTGTTCCCATTTGAATCCCGTGCTCAGCAGTTCCAGGCAGCGTATTGCGTGGGCGCCACACGCGGATTGTTTGGTGGAAAGCGCATTGGGGACAAGGCGAGCGCTGCAGAAAGATGTTTGCTGCAGTAGGTCACTTGTTGGACTCATGAGCAGAAGTTGACGCAATAAACCAGATCTTATTGTGTATTTTTTTGAAAGGCTGAATCAAATGGATCAAACCACAACCTCTCTGCATGTGAAATCATCCGACTTCCTACATGACAAGGGCCAATATTTGTTCTAGAAAGCGAACTGCTGTATTCTGTTTGAAGAATTTCCAACAGTTGTTCTACTAAAACAAAAACTTGCAAACTTGGGAAATGTGGTAAATTTGCTAAGTAATCCTAAACTTCAATTACTGACTTACCAAGTTGTACCAAATGCTTCAGCAGCTGGTGAACCTGCGCAAGGTAAACCAACTTTTTTGGCAGCCAGCCAGAAGATTACCAGAGGGTAAATGAATTTGGTGTCACAATGTGTACACGAAGCCAATTTTTGGAGAAACCAAACATTCTCTACCTATTATATAACAAAAGTTGCAAAAAACACACAAACAAAATAGTCATCAACTGGGCAAACCCTGGTTTGGTAGGTGTTTCTTTTGCAATTTTCATGAGAAAGTGGGAAAAGAAACTAACTAGCTATCTGTTTTGTCGGGGCACATCCGTTTGCCTCCCAATTTTGGGGTACGCGGGTACAAATACGCATTTTTGCTGGCAGAAATGATGACAGTTCATACATACATAAATATATAGTGACCAGCCCATTGCGAGTGGGCCAGGCAGATCGACAACGACCCTCAATGAAGTCGGTGGTCCCCATTAGCGAGGCCCGGTTGGTCGGTGAAGGGGTACCTTCTGGAATAAAATGGGACTTGGATCAGTACATCTGGGGATTCAGTTTTTTTCCCACTAATTGGGTAAACCGACTGGTGAAGCCTTAATTTGCCACCATTGATAGGACATTTCCTATAAAGATGTGGATTTACTCTCCGGTATGTAAATAGTGATATCGCCAATTGAACCGGAATATACGGATTGGTGGATGGCGAAAATGACCTAAGTTTTTGGCGATTTTCATGGGATCATCATATCTTGTAGCCAGCTAAAAATGAACTCGTTCTTTGTCTGCAAGGCGTCCAAGATCATGTGAATTGGCCGAGACAGATAGGTACTCCAAACTGATAGGTACTTCTACCCAACGTGACCCCAAGAAGGGTCATTTGGGTTCCAGGTATACAAAGAAGTCCATTCACAAAGATTGCCGTAATCTCATGTGCACGGAGAGTTACACACAATCACATGCAAATATGGCCGGGGGGTACCTTAGTGCTTGCGGATTTTGCTTGAGCAGAGAAGGAACGTTTCTGCCCAGGCCAGTTGGCATCAGGAACTGCTCCAAAAAGGCCTCCCATCACATAGTGAGATATTATCATTTTCTCGATGATATGGGCCGAATTTTGCAAAAAACACCAGTGTAACTGTCATGGACGAAGCACCGAATGAATCCTAATGACCTAATCAATTTTCCAGTATGTCCCATAAAATATTCCTAACAATATCTCATAAGTATCCCGTGCATCCCATCAGGGATACTGCCAGGAGCCAGTTGCAATCGCAGGCGCAGATCCGGCAGGAACAACAGACTTGGTGGCTTTTTTTTCCATCTCTTAAAACCTTGACTTCACTTGGAAAACAGAGTTTTTTTGAGTGAATCTCACAGGAAAACATATAGGTTCTACATGCGAATATAGGTCGGACTCCCTATATTCGCATAGTCCTGTCGATTTTGTTTGCCAAGTCTGAGACAAATTTCCCTTTCTCAGGGTTCGGAAAGAATCACGAGTCACGAAAGTATCCTACCTGGTATAGCCAATTGACAAGTCGGAACATGGCCGAAAGACCCAATAAAGGATGCTGAACGCTGAGGGACCAAAGGGGAACTCCAACATGGACCAGTACCATTTTACGAGGGTTTTCACCGCATTTAGCTGTTGTATAGGGTGATTTCCCAGCGGAGTGTGCGAGAAGGGTGTAATGTTTGTTTCAGAGGCATCCCAGATTACCCAATTTCTTGAAACGCTGTCGCTTTTCGCACATTTCAATACACACACACACAGTGTCGCCCAAGTATATTGATGTTTATTGTCTATACCTGGAGTTGGAAGCCAGCACAGAACTGGTGTGCGGACATTGGTTGAATCCTCAATGTCTGTTGGTAAAGAATCCAATGTTCCATAGTTTTTTAGTGGCATTTTTCAATGTTCAGTTTTTCAACAGCATTATTCACCCTCCAATCATTTTCAACTATAGTAGACAATGTTCAAAAATGTCCAAAAAACGAGCTATTTTCCATGCTTAAACCCCAGCATTCTGCTTGGAACCGACTCTCACTTGAGGACCTCCTGGGTCAGTGGAACCTGAAGAGCCTGGCCCCGAGCCAGCCTGTGTGGTAGTCAGGTGGCCCAGCTTTGCGAAGCGTTGCTTCGCCATCGAAATGGGAGGTAAATCTGCGGGAGACACCGTGACACCTCGTGTTTTTTTAAAACTTGTGGGGGTACAAAATGAGAACATTGGCTTTAAACCATTTTTTCCCCGTTCAAACAATCCATTGACCGCTGTTCTGAGTGTTTTCTGGTTGTTTCAGCATGGTGCATTTGTATTAAATAGGAATACGTCGGAAATAGGGCGATTAAGTGGAGCATCAGGTGCTGGTTTCAGAGGTGCATTGTTCATCAGATGATTTTCTCCCGGCTGAGGTTTAGTCAGCCATATCCCACGAAATCTTAAACTTTAAATCATGGCACGGATGGGAAGGCAAGCATTAATGGGTGAATTTGAAGATGAATCTGATCCCATCCCAGAGACGGCAATTGGTTGTTGATTTAGTGGTTGATACTGTACATGGAGGTGCCTGGAATCCTTATCTCTTTGTCTCTTGGATCTCTTAGGAAATCCACGGTTTTGGACCTACAAAATCACCAGTTGTCAATCCGTGGTTGCCAACGGGGGTTCACAGATGTTTCACAAAAGGATAAACCAAGGATAAACCAAGGATAAACCAGGTGCTGAGGTGCTGCAGTTTTCACCAAGACTATGAAGACTATGATGAGCAAACGGAGAAACCTACGGAATCCACAATGGCACAATGGCACAATGGCACAACGTTCAATGTCAAGTATTTTGGACATATTTGGACACAGGTGCCATAGGTTTATGTTGCAGGCACGACCCCTAGCCATGTCTCAAGGCGAAGCAAGAACTGTGAGCATTGTCACCAGACTGGACTCTGAAAAATGTCACCAGACCAGACCTGAAAGACTGGTGTTTTCAAAGCGGTTCATGGCGATATCACCACCTTATGAGGCTACGAACCAAATCCAACCGATGTCCACATCAATTCAACCAGCTGGTGGTTTCAACATGTTTCAACTTCAACTATTCTTTTCTGTCCACATATTTTCATCTACTGTAAATGATGCTGAAGTGACTCGTTTTTCTCAGAATGGTAGCTCAACCACCATTCTGAACGGGGCAGATCCGCTGCTTGGAAGCTCCTAGAAGTTCGGATTCGTGGTTACCAATATTTATATACCAAGTGATGCATATATATATATATATATTATATAATATATATATATATTATATAATATATATATATAATATATATAATATATATATATAATATATAATATATATATATATATGGTACCCCCCCCAAAACCCACCAAAAGTCATTTTTCACTGGTATTTGCAGTAATTTCAGTGTATTTTAGGTACCTTTTCTTCATAGTCCAAATTGAGGGGATTTAGGTATCATAAATCAATCAATATATTAAAAATAATAAATGCAACAAAAATAGATAACCAACATTTCCTTCAGGTTTCAAGTCTGACTCAAGCCTGGGCTCAAGTCTGAGTGACTTATGGATCCAAGATCCAAGATTTCCACCATGGATCCAAGAAAAGTTTTCTGGAAATCTTGGATCTGGATTCTTGATTCCCAACATTACTGTCTGGAGATTTTCAAGTCTGAACGCCTTCCAGACTTGAGATTCTCAAGTCTCGATCGACCTTGCCTGTCAATCTGGAAGTCAACATGCGCCTATCAATCTGGAAGTCAACATGTCAGCCTGGTGAGTTTGTCCGACTCATTCCGCACGTTTCCGTCATAGCATCCTTTCAGGCAGTCAGTCACAAGCTCCAGACAGCTTGCAGAGCCTGCTCGACCGGGTTATGGCCGGAGAAGTGCAGACAGCCTGTGGTTCGAAAGCATTTGGCTGCGATGGTCTGCAATATTGAGAGGGGGTAGAGGTTTCTCCGGTGGGGCTCCTCGGGGCTTGGACCCCGGAAGCTACGAGGAAAATGCTGCGTACCTTGACATTGCCGAAGTTGGTGCGTGCACAGCCAAAGAAGGCACAAGTGGCTCTACCCGCGCCTGTAACTTGGTAGATATGTAGACCCATGTGCAGCAGGTATGAGTATATACTCTGAATTGGTATTGACACTCTGCACTAAACTCAAGTGCACACATGTCTGCACCAAGTGTGCAAAACACGGCAGAGCACACATATTTCCGCACTCCGATCTTAGCTCAAGTTCCAACCTCAACGGCTCGAGTTCAGAGCTCACAGCTCTGCAATCTTCTTCTCAGCTGCTTCTAACTCTTCGCAGACGCGAACGTGATTTTCCACCAAATCATCGAAGTCAAAGCACAAGCTGCAGCGCTGAACCTCCGCAGGGCGTTCCATAGTCACATCCTCTCCCTCTTCAGGCGTGCCAGGGTTGAACGCGTATCCCTCTTCAGGCGTGCCGGGGTTGGACTGTGGGCCCACATTCAAAGGCGGATTTGGGGTGTACTCCTCATCGTTGGCGGCGGCACCTGGGTCAGCTGTGTACTCCTCATCGTCAGTGGTGATCTGTGGCCTTGCACCTAAGGCTGGGTTCGGGACCCCTCCCTGCTCTTCCTCGGAGTCCGACGATGAAGAAGACGAAGAGCTCGAAGAGTCGATAGAAACTGAGCCGGATGAGCTGTCTGCCACACCATCCTTCAATGCCGGTAGGACCTTAGCATTCAACATTGAAGGCATGAAGCAATTTGCAGCACACATGAACAAACTCGAGACACTAGCAGTAAACTTGACAGTCCCTAGTCGCATTGAAGTAACACAAGCATGCTCCATGTCTACATGCTTTGCAAACATGTGATTCCTTGTCTATCATTACAATGGGATTTCCTCGTTGTCTGTCAACAACCAACCTCTTGTCCGTGTCTGGCTTCAGCATGTTGCTTCTTCTTCTGGCATGTTCGCATTTTGGCTTCTCATCCAGCATCTAGACAGGTAAGTGCACCGGGGCTCTTCAGTTTCTTCTGTCCTCCATCCATGGCGAATGCCTTCATCGACGAGGCTATGCGCAGCTACGGTGGGAAAGAGTGGCGATTTGAAAGTCTACCTGTTCCTCGTTGTGAAGTGAAAATGCCAGGTGACATGGATGCACCTATCACTGTGGAAGACTTTTTGTCCTGCTGTCGCCAGCCTAGCGGTGTCAAGACCACTGTCATGATCTTGGATGTGCAACTAGCTGTGAGTGATTGCGGATCTCCTGGTGATGTCGCTTTGGCCTTGAAGGAGCAAAGGGTTGCAAGCTTGCCAGTTGCCTTGCACTTCGCTGAATCTCCACCAGCCGACTCCAAAGTTGGGGGCATTGTCATGGACAAAGGCAACGGGCAGCTGGATGTGATCAAGTATGTTACCTTCAAGGACAAGGTATCAACACGGGAGGCCACAAAACTTGCTGGCTCTGCGTATGTGCCCTTTCCTCGCCCAGGTCCGTGGTCTGTCAAGAAGGCTTTCCAGTCCTTGTTGGACAGGTTACCTGGACATCATGTGCAGTGGAGCACAGTGACGAAATGGGAAGCACAGTCAAAGAGCGGGTCGAGCTCTGCGTCCACTTGGGCCCCTGATACGCCTTCTCCACGGCGTGTCTTTTATCAATGACAACGCGCCAGAAACTGATGCCAACAATGAGCAGTACACATGGATAGCTCCATCGCAGGGTGGCCAGAAACAAAAGTGAGGATTATGGCGCAAAACAAGTCCAGAGCCTCCAATGGTGCCACCTTGCAAAGGGAATTTTCTTTGACTACTTCTTCATTGAAGCCCTTCCTGGCTGACAAGTTGCTGCCTCTCCTGTGCCCGCCGGCTCTAATCACTGTGCTCCTTGCCATGGGAAGATATCATATCCATCGGCTACAAGAAGATGCTGTGCCTGGATGGAGAAGGGCCAAGTCGCTTGACAACTTTCGACATCAAGTGGCCAATGTCTATGAAGGAATCTTCTTGGATGATCCCAACCGCGAGAACATCTCCATGGCTGACCTGAAGTCCTTCTTGACAGTGGAAGAAGAACAAACCACATCAGGTCGTTACAATGATGCAAAGCTCACCAGAAATTGCATGAGAGCGTATGCATCCAATTACTTGGGTCAGGCTGACGAACCAGCAGACGATTCCCGCACTTCCATCACAAGCGAAGAGTTCATGAAGATGACCAGGCGCTTGTTTGCCGAGGACAAAATGGCGGATGTCTTGGCTTGCTTGAAGCGCTCTCTTCTGCTTCTGATAGGGCAGCATGCTGTCTACCTCCGGCTCCCTAGCCAAGATCCAGAAGGCAAAGTACATCGCATCAAGGTGGACGACTTGCACAAGGACCTCTTGGCCGAAAAGGACAAACCACTGTACTCGAAGTATAAGCTTGGCATTGTCGAGTATGGTCCCCAAAAGAAGAAACCCAACGAGAAGTCAGCATGATCTCCATTGGCATGGAAAAGTTCGCAGCAGGAAGACCAGAAGCTTACACCAAGTACGCCAATGAGGAAATCGAATCTCGCCTGTACCGAGCCCTTCCTCCAGTGCATTTGCCTGACAGAGGAGACCGAGACTCTTCCTCAGATGAAGCGCCTGTTCTGCCACCTCCACCGGTCATCATCCCAAACCCAGCTCTGAAGTGCAACCGTCTTGGTCAGTTTCGCTACCCACCGGCCAAGCGCCACCGGTGCAAGAGCAAGCCAGACAGACAGTGCTCCTGGCATGAGGCCTGAACTTGAAGATCTAGCCTGCGATGCAAAGATGGCTGCGGCAGAGTTGTGCGAGCACCCAGAAGACGTAGACTGTGCAGCATACGAAGAAGCCGCTGCTTTCATGCATGAGTGAACGTCAGGCCGCGATGTCTTGCCGAAGCATTGTTCCGTATAGTACAGTATGATCCACCAGACCTGCGCCCTGCCTGTGGAAAAAACTGATCGTCATCATACTTTGCCGTCTGCATGGTGGTTGTCTTTATCAGCATCAGTTGCTTAAAGTTCCATGTGTACTTATGTTGGCATACCTGCTTTGTAATTTTTCACCTTGTCTCTATAGTTTGTTGCTCCAAAGCTGAAAGAGATGTTGGTTTCTGCTGTCTTCCTTCATGGCGCGCAAGTTCAATCCATTCCCGGACCCCAAGCGTGGCAAAGGCAGGTCGGTCTTGAAACGACCAGCTGCTGTGAAGCCAGCATCATGGAAGAAGGTCAAATACACCAGAGACACTGCTGGTGTCGGGCCAACTAGCCTACGACCGTATCAAGTGGAAAAGAACCATCCATGAGTTGCTGGGAGCTTTAGACCACAAGATCGTCAACTTGCTCTTGCAGGACAACTTGCTCTGTGCGTGGGAGGGCAAAGTCTGCCCTCGCTGCGGCAAGGGTTCGCTGTCCAAGCTTCAAAAGAGCAGTGGCCACTTGCCTAAGTACCGTTGCAATGCGAAAGCTTGCCATGTGTACTTGAACCCTCATCACCTCCATCCACTCTTCGTGGACGGCAGAGGCTCCGGCTCAACATCCTTGCAATTGCAAGCTGCGCTTCTGCTGCTCTTGCTGAATCGCGTACCGCATCCTGTGATTCACGGATTGCTGGGTGTGAACCACAAAGCAATCGAGGACATGGACAAGCGGCTACGGGATCCACGCATGAAGTGGGTGCAGGAACAAGAGAAACATGTCAATTTTGGAAATGGAAAGAAATGGTGCGATGTGGAAGCTGACGAGACGACATTCCACAAGCAAAACCTCGGAAACCATGCTTCGGAGCCAGAGACGCCAGTAATTTGGGAGCAATGGTGTGGGATAGTGAAAAGAGGTTGCCGGCAGAGCTTAGTCCTGCACCGCCTGAACCCAAAGATGTCTGAGGCTCGAGCGCCGGGGCCAGGCGCCATTCGCAAAGTCGAATGGGTACCTTTGGCGAAAACATGGTTGCAGGATAAGCAGGTGATCCTGCACACTGATGCAGCCAAAAGCTACAAGTGCAAGGTGCCGGGGGTCATTGATGACAATGTTATCCATGCCAAAAAGCGGGGGAAGAAGAACGGCAAGTGGCAATGGCGCGCCCCAAACTACGTACTGGCATAAGAATGCTGATCTTTGGGTCGCCACCGGCACACTTTGTTCCTGGGAAATGGCAAAGTTTGTGTCGAAGCGCTCTGTCAAGAAGTGATGCTTGCCCCCTGGGGAAAATGAGCTGCTTGTCCACTCATTCTGCATCCGCACTTCGTAGAACACAATGATGTCTTCCACTTCTGCACCTGTACATGGCAGCAAACTACTTTATTCACACCACGCATGCAAGCGTAAATCAATGAATGTCTGTTCACAACAACCACGTCTCGGCATATTCAAATGCATTCCAACACTCCACTTCAACAAACCAAGTGACATCTACTGGCATGTTCATATGCATTCCACCGCTCCACTTCAACAAACCAACTGACATCCGCTGGCATGTTCACATGCATTCCAACGATCCACTTCCACAAACCAAGTGACATCTGGTGGCATCTTCATATGCATTCCAACGATCCACTTCCACAAACCAAGTGACATCTGCTGGCGAGGGTGTTTTTTTTTGGGGGGGTGGGTAGCATATATATATATATATACATATGTACGTACCTAATGTATGTATGTATGTATGCATGTATGTATGTATGTATGTTTGTATGTATGGTAATATAATGTAATGTAATGCAATGTAATGTAATGTAATGTAACGTAATGTAATGTAATGTATGTATGTATGTACGTATCACTGTTATATCACCTTGCACTTGGTTGTGGTAAACCCAATAATATACTCATCTTTTTTAGGTTTGCAAGGACTTCCCCATTTTTGTTCAGATTGGGTATGGTTTGTGGCTTAGGTTAGATGCCCTCTTGGAATCTAATGAAAGAATTGGGATTTCCTTCGCGTTACAGGAGGGTGTAGCGTTTACAGCCCTAGCCCTGTCAACTACGCTCTTCACATCACCGATAATCACCGTGGCACATGATCGAACCATATCGAACCAAGGAGTTTGTTGCGAAGAACTTTGCTGTCTCCGAGAGTGCTCGGCATCTCAGGGATCAAACGGGGGGAGTGGGGCATGGCGACCTATCTGATGGCTTACACAGATAAGTCATTGACCCGGCAATGCCAATCGTGAGGGATCATCCGAGTTTTTGGGCAAATAGTTTTGAGGCATGGCCATTTAGCCACCCCAAATTAAGAGTCTTTGGCAATGACTGACCAACTCCAAAGGGAAACCAAGTAGTTTCGGACCACGCGGGTGTTGCGACCCGCGGTGGCCGTGGATTTGGGTTCTCGATCATGCCTGACCCACAGGCCACGTTCCATCAAAGGAACCATCTTAAAACATCTTGACATTTCTACTGCTAGTTGGATGGTCAATCTTTACAGTGAGTTGGTTGGGAACTGAGTTTATAACAACTCATTAATTTGTGATCATACGTGTCGGATCATCCCAATACCAGTGAATTCAGCTGGATCATCCCACTCTGACACCACTCTCCTACCAAGTCGGCACGGAATGTATGTAAAACAGATGTTTGAAACTGGCCTTTCCAAGCAGAATTTTATTCATGTGGTAGACCCAATACCAAACTTAAGAGTTGGGGATGGTCAGCACCCATTTATGGTGATATTGGGTTTTGTTATTGGATTTACCACAAAAACGACCATCCCAGCACTTCCGCATCTTCCGCTTCTAAGCTCCGCAGATTGGCACCGTCAAGCTGCGAGTGAAGCGAAAAGGAGACCTGACCTCCGAAGTGAAGGCCCTTCCGCCGTGTCTCGAGCCATGGCGGGATACACGGATACACCATGGCCATGGCTTGACATATTTTCAGCTGCAAACCGCGAGGGAGTTCTGGAAGATGGAAGAAGATGGTACATCTGGGATTTTTTTGGGGACTTAGATTCACGTCCATGGCCATGGATTCTGTGACCGTTTTCAAACTTCCTCATGAAACTTCCACCGGTTGAACTATCAAATGAACTCTCACAAAACAGCAGATATGAGCCATCAAACATGGGGATGTGACGAACAAATATCACGTTCTCCAGGGTCGTTCTAGATTTTATTAATCGACATAATACATGATTTGTTTCTCCAAACTTCGGGTGTTGGGTTGAAATTCCAACATTATTAAATATATATATATAATGAGATCATACAAATCCCCATGTCAGTTGGTATCAGTTGGTTGTATGAATAATAAATCACTCTCTTCTGCAGGGCAAACCGGCATTTTTGATGCACCATTGTTGGGTTTCTTTGGGAGTTCGTCGGAGTTCGTCCGGACTCGTGAAGAGGTGCAATATGAAAGCGAAGACGGCATCGCGGGCTTCCCCAGTCGCGGGAGTGCTGTTGGAATCGAAATCTCAGACTCAAGTGGGTTTCGAAGTGGGTTTGGTCACTTCCCGCTCGAAACAAGGCCAAAGCAGGGATGGACTACCACGAGGCTCAGGGAACTGGGGTCCGAGCTTGTACAGCAAAGATGTGTGTTTGATCGACACATGGCATGTGAAAGAAGTGGCTCTAGACCGCAGACCGAGTCAAACACCACTTTGCTTCGCAAGCAGGTTTACTCACACTTCGCAGATGAATCGCAGATGAATCGGGCTCAAGGAAATTCAAGGAACACCAAAACCTGTTATCAAAGAGCCTCACATTTGGGCGCGGTGTGGCAAAGGTTTCACCGCGAAGCTGCTGCCGGGACGCCGTTGTGCATCCGCCAGGAATTTCATGTCGGGCAGACCTTGGAAGGGCTCAAGCGCTCTGTCAATGGGGTGAGACCGGTGCATTTTGACGAACACCACAAATGGGGGATATACTGCAGTATTTTCAACTCTGAATCGCCTTCTGTAGTTTGCAAAGATATTTTCCAGTTGCTTGTTGAGGTCAACATCTCAATCTGAACTTGTGCACTGTAGGGAGACAGTCCATGGGGTTCTGGGCATTTTCATCGTCAAAACTGGAACCTGAGTCTTTGCACGACTCGATTCGCGCAGATTCCCGTCAAAACTGGGGTTGATATACCTAATACGAAAGGGGATGGTCACCCCCCCTCACTGAAATAGGGCTTTGTTACAACTCATGTTTCACCAAACTGGGTCCCTCAAAAATGCTTGGAGTCACTGGGACAAGGATTGAACGACCAGCTTCCCCGGCGGTGCCGTTGAGGTTGATCGTTGAGGAGCGGCGCACCCAAGGATGCGAAGTGCCGAAGGAGATATTGACGATCAATGGCATGGATGGCCTAACATTTGAGATGGAGGTGGCTACAGGTCCAACACCATGACCCCCTGCACGTGGGTAGGGAAAACTTTCATTCTAAATGGAGTTAAATGGGTAAAACTCCGTCTTGAATTTGCGGAACCACATTTCAGCTCCAGGTAGATGAACGATCGACGGTGCCAGATGTCATAAAGCAGATTTCAGAGAAGATTGACATGAAACCAGAGAAAATTGTACGTGCCAAGATGTTCAAGAGATTTCAATCACTAAATTTAGATAAATTTTGGCTGATGCTGAAATACAGGGCTAGATACTTACTAGATATATCAACAGGCTGAAGCTGGAGTGGAACCACTCCACGGTTGACTGCAATCCTACCACGGCCAGTTCGTACATTCCCATTTTGGTTTCTGTTGAATTTATGGTCAAATCAGGTTACACCCCCTAAATTTGCAACATCAGCCCCCAAAATGAACACATCCAACAGGAACATCGTCTGAACATCACCTTTTTTTCCACATTTTTGGGGTTTCTTTGTCAGTTTCTGCGATGTATCTTTGGTCATCTTTGGTCTTTGGGTGGTTCAATGGGCAGGGCTTCGGCACAGACGCCTCCGGAAACAGGTCGCATCACACTCACTTCTGGTGACGCCGTCGTGCCGGACTCGGGGCCCTTGCTGCCGCAGGCTTTTGGGAAGCAACTGGCCTTGGTCTGCAGCTGAACATCACTGTGAGATAGTGCTAAAATTTCCCTCGATTTCGGTGATATTGACGGGGATTGACTGCTGTTACAATAGTTTTGAAGGGGATACCAGGCCGCAAAGAGCTTTTGGAATCGCGACAGCATGGGCCCGACCTGAACGCCATCGATTCAGTTGGTTCGTTGACCTTTGCAAATTCGATGAGAGCTTGGTAGATGTTCGCCTGCCGCGCAACCTACAGACGTTGGTCTTTGGAGAGAATTTTAACCAGAGTTTGGAAGGTGTCGAACTACAAGGCAGCCTTCAGACCTTGAAATTTGGTGAGAGGTTCAACCAGAGTTTAGCTTGGGTAAGCCTCCCCAGCAATCTGCATGCTTTGATCTTTGACAATGATTTCAACCAGAGTTTGGAAGGTGTTACACTGCCAAACATGCTGCAGACACTGGTTTTGGGTAAAAAGTTCAACCAAAGCCTGGAAGCTGTCATGCTGCCAAACAGCCTACAGTCGTTGACCTTTGGAGAAAAAATCAACAAAGATGTAGCCGGCATGATCTTCCCAAGCAGCCTTCAAACTCTGGTTTTTGGTCATGACTTCCAAAAGAGTGTGGAAGGAACCACGTTGCCAAGCAACCTGCAGTCTTTGAAGTTTGACCGTCGATTCGACATAAGCTTGGTGGGCGTTGCTTTACCCAGCTGCCTGCAAACTTTGGTTTTTGGCTTTCATTTCAACAAAGGTTTCGAAGGTGTTGAACTACCAAGCAGCTTGCAGACACTGGCCTTTGGCTATAGTTTCAATCAGAGCTTGGATGCTGTGCAGTTGCCCAGCAGTCTGCTGCATTTGACCTTCGGCACTGAATTCACGCAGAACTTGGCAAACATGACATTGCCAAGCAACCTCTAGACCTTGACGCTGGCAGACAATTTCAACCAAAACTTGGAAGGCATCAGCCTGCCAAGCAGCGTGGCAGTTCATATCGCCTTTGACCTTTGACCCATTTTTTGACAATCGCACCTTCCCATCCACAGTGGAGAGCATAACCTTTGGTGAGGCCTTCAACCGAACCTTGGCTGGTGTCGCGCTTTCCGGCGCAAGCTTCAATTAGAGTTTGGAGGATGTCACACTACCAAGCAGCCTGAAGACCTTGGTCTTTGATTCGAAGTTCAACCAGAGCTTGGCCGCTGTAAGCCTTCCTGAAAGTCTGGAGACTTTGACCTTCAGCTTTGACTTCCGTCAAAGTTTGGAAGGTGTCACGCTGCCAAGTGGCCTTTTGTCTCTAACCTTTGGCCCGCAGTTTAACCAAAGCTTGACAGACGTGGCCCTGCCAAGTGGCCTGCAGACTTTGAAGTTTGGGGACAATTTCAACCAGTAACCAGTCGCTGGAAGGTTGGAACCCGTGATTTTTTCTGGGGATACGGATCCGTAAACCATCATTTTGGAATCTTTCAATGGGGAAGATTGTAAACCATGTGGTTTTGGAGTTCGCAATTTTGAGATAAAGCCACATTAAGAATCAGCTGGCGCATTTTGAGGGTTTCAAATGGATTACATACAGACATTCAGACATCCAGACATCCAGAAATCAGTTGATCGAGTGGTTTGGTCCGTTCAAGTGCCACATTTTGAAAGTCTCAAGCCTTGGAGGTGTCAGACTGACAGCCTTCAGACCTTGAACTTGGGCCATGCCACCAGCAGACTTTGGCTTTTGGTTGGAATTTCAACCAAAGTTTGGTAGGTGTCATGCTGCCCAGTCTGAAGACTCTGACCTTCGGGGGTGGCTTCCAACAAGGCTTAGAAGGAGTCACAATGCCAAGTAGCCTTGAAGATTTGACCTTGGCCCAACTTGAAGTTGGAAGATGTCTCACTTCCGGCTTTGCGGAGATATTGTGGCTATGGGCTCAACGTTGAGTCCCTGTAAAAGTTTTTTTTTCCATCCACCTCCAGAAATCTATGCGCATTGCGAAAAGAAACAGGGTAGATGATAGATTCATAGATGGTTCACTTCATTGGTGTTTCATTCCTTGGTGTTTGCAAACCTTCTTTTTTCAACCGCTAAACGAAACGAATGGCTGTTTTCCCGTTTTCCGCGTCGACAGGTGAAGGGCGAGTTGGTGTTTTTACCTCAAGAAGACATGAAAGAGATTGAGGCGGGCACCGTGAGGACCATGATGAGATGTCTGCGAGATGGTCCGAGACCAGAAAGATTCAGAACTTGTATGGTAAACATGTGGGGGGGAGAGGGGACAGCGGGGAATAGCACGGAGGACAGGATGTGTATACATTCTTACGACTATATTTATCTCCATTCTATGTCTTTTCACGTATATCATATATCTATTTATTTGTATCTATGGAGGTTTCCTAAAATGGAGGTACCCCCAAATCATCCAAAATTGGACTATTTTTAGGAACACCGATGTATATTAATATATATATACACACACATGTGATTTATTTTCACCTTCCTTTTTGCGCGACAATTTGTCCCGGTTGTGGCAGGTGCCCATTATTGATGATTCCACCTGGGAGGCACCACTTTTTTCGGAGACAGGGAGCTCATCAGCAGGGGAAATAAGCAATATGATTGGGTAAAATTTTGATAGACACTTTTGATGCATTGAAAATGATAGGCCTAGGCAGTTTTGACAGGCACTTTTGCTGATTGGATATAACCAATATGATTGGGCACTTTTGTTCCATTGATTTCTCTTGATGGAACATGGAACATGGAGGAAGATTGAAGCCCAGAACCCGGTAGGAGATCAACTGCATTTATCTCATCTCTGATGAATCCTCGTTTTTCTTTTGCATGGTCAGTGACAGCTAAGTTATTTGATAATGTCTTGAAGTCCTGCTAGGTTCGCTCGGGTCTCAGGCAAACAAATTGCTTTGAACAGCTGCAGGTATCCTAGATGCGACTTCCTGATATCACTATCACTATCCTTTGCCAGATTTTTTCCGAGCAGGAGTCTGTCTGTTTTCTGCACTGGGATGATCTTGTCAGGAAGATGAGGAATTCTACGTCCACCTCACTTCAATCGCTGCTTGGCATGGAAGACTTGTGACTTGTGAGAGGACCGCCTCCAGCATCAGCTTGTGTTACTTGGAATTCTGCCGATACCATAGAGACAGAGGAACCCAAACATGGATATTCTATGCGGGAAAATACATTTTTCCCGAATGCGTAGCAAGGGTTCCCGCTTCACTCTGGGGGTCTGGGGGTTGAGGGTGTGTTTGCCCGACGTTGCGCAACCGTTCGCAACCGTTCGCAACCGTTCGCAAGTGTCCCTGTGAGGTCCGTATGGCCGTGCCTATGGCGAGTTCTGCAAAAGTGGTCACTTTTGTCGGTTTCAGGCGTCGTCTAGCCTCGTTTCACGTGGCAGGCGTGGCACTTGGTGACATTTCAACATGTTTCATAGCGTGTCAAAATTCGTCTTGTGTGGCAGGCATACTTTGGCAACGTTTTCAGAAGATGCGTTGCATTTTTCGTGGCAGGCGCAGCACTTTGGTGACCTCCATCGTCATGTCGCGTGGCAGGCGCAGCACTTTAGACGTGTCATGTTGCGTGTTTTTGCGAATCGCATTGTCAGGGCCGCGTCAAGTGGCGACAAGGTGCAAATTGCGTGGCAGGCGTGTCATTTTGTGAGGTGTCATGAAAATTGAAGCCTCGCACGAAACATCGCTTTTGAGGCACCTGAGTTTAGGGTTCGTTAGGAAAATTCGTAGGAAAACGTCGATCATGAAAAGCTACAAAGTGTGAATATTGGAGGAAGTCTCGCAGGAAATGCTCGTTTTGATGCTCCAACATCCAACATGTCTCGTCTCGATTCTCTGACTTTTTCTAGGGTCGCCGTGTCTATGGGGGAAGCTGCAAAACTTCTCCTTTTCGAAGGTATTAAAGGTGGTTGTTCGTTTTGCATGGCAGGCATGGCGCTTCCTGACATTCTCACGTGTCTGCAAATAAGCCGAAAATCGTTTTGTGTGACAGGCGCAATACTTTTGCAAGATCTTCAGCACATGAGTTGCATTTTTCGTAGCAGGCGCAGCACTTTGGAGACCTCCATCGTCATTTTGCGTGGCAGGCGCAGCACTTCAGACGTGTCACGTTGCGTGCTCTATCTACACTCTACACTCCACACTCCAGGCTCTACACTCCACACTCCACACCTTACACTTTACACTCCACACTTTACATTCCACACTTTACACTTTACACTCCACAATCCACACTTTACACTCCAGACTCTACACTCCACACTCCACACTTCACACTCCACACCCTGCACTTTACACTCCATACTCCGCACTTTACACTCCACACTTCGCACTCCGTACTTTACACTTTACACTCCACACTCCACCTTTTCACTTTACACTTTACACGCCACACTTCGCACTCCATACTTTACACTTTATACTCCACATTCCTTTACACTTTACACTCCACACTCTTCACACTACACTGTACACTCCACACTTTACACTCCACACTCCACACTTTACACTCCACAGTTTACACTCACACTTTACACTTTACACTCTATACTTTACACTCCACACTCCACACTCTACACTCCACACTCCGCACTCTAGACTTTACGCTTCACACTTTACACTCCACACTCCACACTTCAAACTCCACACTCTACACTCACTCTACACTTTACACTACACTTTACACTCCACACTTTCCACTTCACACTCCATACTTTACACTCCACACTTTATACTCCACACTTTGCACCCCACACTCCACAATCCACACTTTACACTCCAGACTCCAGACTCTACACTCCACACTGCACACTCCACACTCCACACCCTACACTTTACACTCCATACTCCACACTTTACACTCCACACTTCGCACTCTGTACTTTACACTTTACACTCCACACTCCACCTTTTCACTTTACACTTTACACGCCACACTCCACACTTTACACTCTAGACTCTACACTCCAACACTCTGCAATCCACACTCTACACTCCACACTTTACACTCCACACTTTACACTCCACACTTTACACATTACTTTACACCTTACATTTACATCCCACACTTTACACTCCACATTGTACACTCTATACTTTACACTCCACACTCTACACTCCACACTTTACACTCCACACCCCACACTTTGCACTCCAACTTCTTCCGCATTCCACAGTCTACAGTGCACTGGTACGGTAACAGGGGAAACATGTACAAAACTGTTCAGATAACTTGATAACAATTTGTTTCACAAAAGTGTTCTACGTGACTGCATTCGGGTTCGTGGGCTGCATCTTGTTTTTGTTTTTGAATCACATATCTGGGTTCCATGATTTGTGCCATGATCCATCAGCAGGTCCCATCTTTGAAGCTGCTCTGAAATCCCGCCACGGTCTGTTGGTGGTTTGGCGATACCAGCAGCAACTGTCCACTTGTGAAACTTACAGAAGAAGAGATCGGAAAAAACATGCCGTTTGTTGCAGTACTCAGATTCGTCACCGGTTAGATGAATCAACCGCAACGGAAATCATGATTCCGATTGGCATCGATTGACGCCCCCTCGTTTGAAGATCCTGCTTCTGCCCAGAATCTTTTTGTGAGTTACAGTTTTGCCCCCCCAGTAGAGTGTCAAGTCCTTGGGTATCAACAGATGGATTTGTCTTCAAACTTGAAATGACCAATCTTTTCACCCTGAAACCCATTTATTCATGAAAACACTTGCTTCGTTATTGGTCTTTATCCCAATTGTGTCCACGGTTTTGAGCGTCTGAAAATCACTATCTCCCAAGTTTTCTCAGATTTTGTGGACTCCAAATCCCAATTGAACCCCTCGAGCGCTGGAAGATCTACCTGGCACCTGAGGTCACGGTAAAGGGTCAGGTGAGTGGCCTGGGCCGTGCCTCCAAAGCCAGGACAGTTCACTCCCTATTTCTGGCTGGATCAGTGGATTGGGGATCACTTGACCTTTTTTTAGTTTCATGGCACCATGGCACCATGGCACCATGGCACCATGGCACCCCAATTTTTCCCCGATGTTAAGCGTTCGCTTGCTGAAGGCTATCAGTTTTGGAAGACTTGACACGGTCTGACATGCCAGCAATTCAATCAACTCCTACTTCCCTCCACTTCTTGACACTTATGACCTCATGAAAAAAGGGATGTTCTCAAAATGTAATTTTGACCCTCATAATATAGTTTTCCTCCAGACAACAGCGGCAGCAACAACGATCCAAGACATGGTTGCTACGCTGGGATTCCAGCACAGTTTCTAACCCAGGATGCGTGAGAAAGAAGCACGCAAACGGTTTGGCACCTTTATTCAAAAGTCTGGAATCTCTCCGTTTTGGTTGGTTTCAATCTGATTTTTCGTTAGAATCACACAGTCTTGATGGGCAAGACTAGTTGGACAGCCATGAAGATCTCCAGCCATGTCAACCGTGCAGGATTGTCATCATTGACGATGACTGCCCAGGGGTCCTTTCCTTTGAAAAGGCACACTTTGGCGGTAAGTGGATCAAGTGGAACAGGATTTAGAAACTCAAGCCAGTGTTTCTATCCAAAACACCCGACTGCTAGAAGGGTAGGTATGGTAGGTGAAAATGGGATGATTTTTGAGCGGTGATTCTCTGAAATGCTACGTAGATGGGAGGTGAGGTGATTGTCAACTGATTCGTAAGTGGTTTGTGGCACGGTGTATACAAGGCTTGATTACATACAACTCGCTCACCAAGCACTTACGAAATTCCAGCGTCATCCAAGTAGAGCTGTTTGCAGATGCAAATTTTGGAAAAGTAGTGCTTGTGAGACCATGCGACCACGGCAGACATAATCATGCCAGATTTGTTCTATTTCACCAGGATTTTCTTGTCTTGGCTATCCAAGAATATTGGAGTGCTTGGATATGCATCCAACTTTTCTAAACGGAGATGAGCCACGATGAAAGTAAGTCCCTCCGGTGATTTCATCATGACAACCTCGCCAGGATGTGATTGAAGTGCAGGAAACTTCCAAAGATCAAGTAATCCAGGCCTTGCTCAGTGGACGTCCACGTGAGTTTGCCAAAATGAGGTATACGGTATACCGTTATACCCCGTTAGATCCATTGATTCATCATGATTTTTTTCAGACTTTTCCATACTTTTGCATCGTTTTCCACATTTTTCCCATTGAATTTGCCGTAAATGAAGATATCTTCGGGCAACTTCGACCAACTTCCGCGGCCCATTTTCCATGTCGCAAGACGACGTGACGAGGTGCTGGTCAATCGAAAAGGCGGCTCCAGTGGATCTGTGGCTTGGATGGCTTGGATGGCTTGGATGGCTTGGATGGATCTAAAGATTTGAAGATTATAAGATAATATAAGATATCTATATAAGATTATATAAGTAATTGACCATAATAAAGATTATAGTTGGTCAATCTTAGTGGTTGATATTAATAATAATCTATCAATGGTTGGATTATTAATGGGAGGATTATTAATGTCATATTACTATAGTTGGTTGATATTGATATTAAAAATCCAATCCCCCATGAAATGAAACAACACCATTCTATGGTCCCAATTATGTGGAAATTCCCTACTGAGGCATGTTTTGTTTTTGGGGGTGTTTAATACTAGGGGGGATGGGTTTATTTTATGATATGAATATTGACCAACTATAGTAATATGACCAACTATTCAGATTGACCGACTATTATATTGACAGTTATATCAATGATGTAACTATAGTTGTTCAATGTAATTGATACCATGATGTAACTGTTCTATAATGTCTATATTGACCAACTATAGTTAGATCATTATATCAAGACAAATTAGTAATATGATATCCAGTAGGTCAAGATAGCTATAACTATAGTACATATACTTACTTTCCTTTTGTTGATAAGTCAATATGAATCAGTTCCCCATTTTTTTTGGCACCTTCACCTATAGTTAGCCCCTGATTTTGACGCAAGTCTCGATAGCTGTTTAACATGATCTCACATGTTTTGCGAAATCTATCAGGCCGGTCGGAAGGAGTGATGCTTTGAACCTCTTTTGACTTGATATCGTACATATGGGGGTAAACACCGATGGGTGAATAGCTTCCAGTTGTGGCTCATCGTGGCTGGCTTTTCATCTGAGGTATGCTGGCCGATGTCCCAAGTTCCCACTGGTTGATGAAATCATGAAAAACCACAGGACATAGGCGGAAACAGGATATCCATCGTTCACAAGCCACCGGTAAAGGGTACCATTTTGCGACCCCTGGGTACTGCCGGTGCAGAAAGTCTTGTTAAGCCATTCTTCAGCACGATAAAAGATGCTTTTTTGATGTAAATACAATAGTCATTTAAAACATTTAATAGTAGTAGATGATAAATGACCGTTTATATCATATTTTATATCATATTATATCCCTTATTTATATCATTTTATATCTACATCCCAAATCTACATCCCAAACATAGGTATGGGATACTTTGCTCCAGATCCCTCCAGGTCAGCTGCAAGTTCCAGACTGAAGCAGCAAGCGCCACCCAGGGCGCGGATTACGTCCATACCGAGGTACCTCGGCCGGAGAGAACTCGCCGGTAAAAACGTCACCCGTTTTATGTGACTTCTCCAAGATAGGGAAACTGATGTGCTAATTGGGTTTTTTCATGAAGATTTGGTTTTAGACTATGCCAAAAAAAGCCTGATGGGATTCACCTCCCCTAAGAATCGGATACTACTGGAATGGTACAAAATTCGAGTAGGGAGATAATGGGGTAAACCCAATAATTGAAATCATCTACACCCAACTTTCGGTGGTTTCACGATCCCCTTTAAGTGCGGTCAGTATGTTTCGAGTTGGTGGGACACCATTCTGGACCCAGGCTGGTGGCTTATGATGGCTTCTCTGAAATCCCCGGGGTTGTGATGTGGGTCAGGGATAGGTGGAGAGCTATGATACCAAATGATACCGGGGTAACCAGGGCTTGATCTATGGCCATGGCGCTTTTATTAGAAAGATCATGGATGATAGCTAAGGACTTCTTACAATTCATCATGAATCTAGACCAAACTCCTGTGCAAGGCAACCCTGCACAAACTGGTGGAAAAAGGTCAACACTTAAAACAGTGTATCCAATTCATGAAACAACAACACATGTCAAGTCAAGAAGATTGAAAGCTGAATCGACATCGTATTCCTTCTAAGGATTTTCATAAATCACAGGTTCAGCAATTATTGTTTCGACAAATTAAACTCATATTGTTTCCATAAATTTGGCCTTTGGCCCTGGTTGTGAACCACCCCTCTCCATTGCTAGATAGATACATCCTCATCTTTGGTTGATTAGATTATATCGCAAATTCATCGTTTTGGAGTTGTTGAAACCCTTGTTTGCCTCATTGAATCCCATGTTTGTTGTTAATTCCAGCTTTTTGTTTGGTTTTATCCCTATCTTGGTTGCTGATCTCCGCAATCAATTGATCCAGCTACACACCAAAGCGACCCGGATTCTCGCAGGGAACGCTGACCTTTGAAGAGGGCGTGACGAGCCAAGAGATCGCGGTGACGATCATTTCGAAGGGCCGCGTCTATGGGAAGGACGACGTGATGTGCTGATGGGATGGATGGTTGGGAAAATATCCCAAAATGGTAACTATCCGGTGGTGAATGGAAGTAGTTGTTGCCGTTGTGGCTGTTGTGGCTGTTGTTGCTGTTGTTGCTGTTGTTGCTGTTGTTGCTGTTGTGGCTGTTGCTGTTGTTGTTGCCGTTGCCGTTGCCGTTCCGTTGCCGTTGCCGTTGCCGTTGTGGCTGTTGCTGCTGTTGTTGCCGTTGCCGTTCCGTTGCCGTTGCCGTTGCCGTTGTGGCTGTTGCTGTTGCTGTTGTTGTTGCCGTTGCCGTTGCTGTTGCGTTGCCGTTGTGGCTGTTGCTGTTGCTGTTGCTGTTGTTGTTGCCGTTGCCGTTCCGTTGCCGTTGCCGTTGCCGTTGTGGCCGTTGCTGTTGTTGTTGCCGTTGCCGTTGCCGTTGTGGCTGTTGCTGTTGCTGTTGCTGTTGTTGTTGCCGTTGCCGTTGCCGTTGCCGTTCCGTTGCCGTTGCCGTTGCCGTTGCCGTTGTGGCTGTTGCTGTTGCTGTTGCTGTTGCTGTTGCTGTTGCTGCTGCTGTTGCTGTTGCTGTTGCTGTTGTTGTTGTTGTGGTTGTGTTTTTTTTGGTTGTTGTGGTTGTTGTGGTTGTCGTTGTCGCCATCGCCGTATCCACATTCCCCTAGACAAATGGGTAGCTGAGGAGCTATAAATTGAGTCTCCCAACACCGTGATAAACTTTGGATGGTACAATATGGTGCCTCAGACTATGGGCTAAGTTAGTTGACATAACCAAGGTATCCGCGGAGTTTATGGTGGATTTATGTGGGTTAGTTGACATACCCAGGTGTATCCCCATACTGTAGTTTGCCAAGTGTTGGGCCACAACTTTGCCAGTGTGAATTCATGGGTACCTTCAATGCCACCGAGACGGAAACATTGCCCCTCTCTGGGATTCGGCCCAAAAACATGTGGATGTAAAGACTCTAAGTCCCTTTTGCTTCTTTTCGCCTCGGGTCTCATTTTGGGCAGTTTTGGGCCCTGTTACTGGCCACCGGTCCTGGCCGGTATGTAGGGGACCACCCGCATGGAGGAATCAACAGTATTTGACCTCTTTTGAATGATGTATTTTGATGTAAAAACCAAAATACCAGGGTCAGCAACTCCATGCATGCCCTTAGAGTGGAAATTGCAGATCGCAAATAGCCGCAGATAGTTTTAAAGATGTTATCTCGCCTTTTCTTTCCAGAAATTAAACAGCTACACTCCAGTAGTCAAATGTGGCAATGGACAATCAACCATTTATAGACAATCTTCCATTAAACACCTGAATTTACCGGGGATTTCCCACCCAGCCACGTTTGATGACACCGTTTCGGGTATAATCTGGGTTTCGCTGAGAATCCCAGAGCCACGTTTTTTCAGGAGGAATTTCGCTTGATTATGAGCGAGGCGCAAAATGGCCTCTCCTTCGACCCAGAGCGAGATGGTGTCTTCGCACTACGAGCGACCGCTGTTTTGTCTTTTTTATGGGGGATTTACACATGCTTTAGCTATATTTTTTGTGGCAAATGAGGATGGTTTGGAGTTTTCCAGATTTTGGGTTCCCATGGGTCTATTTTCAGACAAAGCCTTCAACGAATGGCCCCGGGCATCCATCATTGATCCTACCTTTACTTGTAGGGATGATTCCAGTAGTAGTCACTAGGGTTCAAGGTGATGAGTCGTTGGTGATCCCAAGTGATTCTGGGGAGACATCCCCGTGTTTTCTGCTTCAATCTCAAATGACAGGGCACATTTGTGACCAAGAAATGTCACTCCTTCAATCATTGATTCGTCAGGGAACCAGCCAACAAAGCCACCTCACATTTCAGGTTGATGAATTCTGATGACTTCTCGTAAAAAAACATCCTTGGGCTCCACCCAACAAATAGCACGTGGATGAGCGGCTCATGGTGGTCAACGGATTTGTCCAAATATGGTTGATCGGATCTCGAAATGTCATACTCATACTTGAGGGTGCAGTTCCGCTTAATCCATGTGCACATTGCCAGAATTCAAGGAGGTGTATCCCATCTTGATGGGGTTGGTCGGTTATTTATTTATATCTTTCAATAATATATATATATGATATAATATAATACATATATGTATATGTATATTCATGCATGTAGCCTGTTACCACCACAACCGCACCCCCCAAAATGGAGATGCTTGCCATGGACCCGCCCATATCCTGGGAGTCAATGCGCAATCATCAATTTTTCCAATTCAGCAAGTTTGGATGAATCCAATTTTTGGGGATCAACCCATGGGGTTTCCATCGCCTTGGGACAGTTGGATGGCCAAGTGCCCAGGTGGACCCGACCAAAGCATCGCCACCATCGTGATTTTACCTGACGAGGTGCCGTGGAGGGCGAGTCGCGTTTGGTTTTTCAAAAAGCGAGGCTATGTGATAGGTAATACCACAAAGAACATGACTTGACTTAATTCATACCCTCCAGCAAACTAGCATAGCTATCGAAAATGACCTATTTATAGATTATTATCTACTAATGACTAAAGATGGTGATGTCGATAGCTATGTTAGATTACCAGAGGGTACTTATGCAGCAGTTATTATCCCTTGAGAGATTTTCATGCTCTCGCAATTTTGGCATGATCTCCTGCTACTGCAAGTCTGTAGGATTTGTGAACTTACTGGCCCCAGCGACATCACGGTACATGACCCATAAAACATGGGAACGGACCCTTCGGACAGTTCAGTGGTTGGTGGCTGCTTCATCATCATATATATATAGATATTACATGATATTACACACATAGATACCTGTATTTATGTACCCATATTAAAAGGGTTAATCACCCAGTTTCTGACCAAACCAAGAGACTAAGTTCCAGTCATGACTTGTGGTCCAGAGGTCACACCCGCTTACACCCGGTTACACCCCCATGTTTGGTTGTTTTACTATGCATGTTTTGTCTGTTTCAATAAGTGGGGAACTTGCAGGTGAAGGGTGAAGTTGTGTTGACCTGCTGCTAAGGTCAGGATAATCACCTTGAATTTTGGAGATCGCATGGTGAAACACATTTAAACACCACAAAGACATGCAAAGACCTATCTTCCCCATTCAACTAGATGTTGAAGTTGCATTTTTTTGGAGGGGTATCCCGATGTCGAGACAATTATCCAGGTGGCCAAGAGCCGTCTCGATCGCGTCGCCAGCCTGCTTAGCTCCTTGGCAGTCGCCAGCGGCCCATTGCCAGCCAAGAGTGTATACTGATTCCCAAAAAGGTCGTAATTCACCAGAAATGATGGTGTAATGGGAATATCACATGATATAATGGTAATATCATGGTAATATCATGCGCACATGATAGTCTATACATGTCTATACATAGTATAATTGCTTGAATAAGAGCAGCGTCTAAGCGTCAAACTTGTACCTGAGGTGGTGACGCTGAGGGACATCCTGGTAAAATGAACTGAGCAGTTTCAAAAGCCCTGGCAATGTTGAGAATGATGCTACACTATGAACCATACATTTCGGATTATAATAGTTCATTATAGGAATCCCATTCATGAGCCATTGTTGTGGGGATTTTACAGTAGGGTTAAAGAACACTCCACTGATTGTTGTAAAATTCTCCAGGCGTTAGGGGAGAGGATCGCTGACTCGGGATCCAAGAAATGGCAATGGATCCATCTTTTCGGAATTGTAAACTTTACGAATGGATCAAGCTCAGAACTTCAGTCCGATGATTCCAGGCCCGACTCAGGAATCAACCGGGACCGTGCCGCCTTGGGAGCTTCAAATTGGAAGGAGCAAGCCGCGTTGGGCAGAACCTATGGAATGGTCATAAGGATGTCATAAGTCATAATCATCCAATTTTATGAAAAAATGCTTTTGGTACTCAAGGACTTGATCCGTACCCAGGCTTCAATGCCTCTGAGTAGACTTGGTAGCGAGATTGGTCCACTTGGTTGATGTTCTTAGCGCGACTTAGCATCCAAATTTGGGGGGTGGTTCTGTGACTTTTCCCTGAAACCAAGTCTGGCAAAGCCATACTGGCAGGGCGCAGTTGGACCCTTGAGGGCCATTTGGGACTCAGACTTTGGCGATCACAACCAGTCGCCCTCAGCAATTTTGGGATACCCAATGCCTTGAGATATGGGGATGGATCAAAACCTATAAACTACATGAAAAACTATGATAGGGCCTTGGGGGATGAACCCGATGACCAGCGGTTTTGGGGTTCAGGGTACCAACGGTTTGACCAGCCATACGCTGCGGTGAGGAGCAACTCTGGAATGCAGTGCTGGTGAACGGCGGCGACGAAGAGGTGCAATTCTAGGGACCCTGGACCAACTGCACAGGTGCCAATGGAAGCAGCAAACATGTGAGGTATTCTTCAGTTGAACATATTCCCAAGGATGCCCGAGGTAGTCTCTTGAGTGTAAATTTTTTGGGCTATCCAAGATCTGTACGAGGTCTGTAGCATGAGGATAGAATCAACCAACCAATGAAGACTTCTGGTGTTGATGCAATCAGCGGCCTCCCAAAAAATCCCAGCAGGGTTTCTCTACCATTGCAGTGACTGGAGTGCAGAGGTTTCGGTGCTGGCTCTAACTGTTCCACATTCGAGGGTTTAAATTATGGCAACACCCTCCGGGAATTAACCTGACTGGAACATCCTCCAATTTCCATGGAAGAAAAGGAATATTTTTCATGGGGACAACGGACAACGGTGCACCTGGGCATTTCACTAAAGATGACATAGGTTATCAGGGGTTTGTCAAAAAATGAGGATACCGCTAAAAGGATTATATATATACTGTGTATATATATATATGTATGTATGTATATATATATATATATAAAAGGCTAATTATTTGAACGGGGAGCACGAGGACCTTTGAACCGCTGGATTTTTTGGGCAGGAGAAGCCTGGTGCTTATGCAGCTTGGCGGGAAACGTCGGGGACCGTTCACGACGCCGGGTTTTGCAGGTTGGACATCTCGCCATTCTGCAACTTGTGGTCACAGCTCTGGGCAAACCCATATTAGCTAAATGGGGATCAGCCTCATCAGCCTTTTTTGCGGGGGAAACTGGGGAGGTTTCCCATCTGCGCGAAATGACGAAGATCCAGCTAATTAGTAGCTTTAGAATCATGACAATCATAGCATATAGCCATGAAATACCTGGTTGAATAGGAATAACACGCCCCATCCATGATCCCAAGAGCTACTAAACCCCCATTGAACAATCAATGAGCGCTGGGCTGTAGTAATCGGTCCCCAAAATGGATGCTGTCAGACTCAAAGAATGACCAGCCATCAAAGTGGGTCCATAAATTAAAAGGTACATAGGTACATCATGGTACATCCACCATTGATAGATGATTTTCCATAGGATTTTCACATTCAAATCTCCATTTATACGTGATTTTCTACATATATTGTATATGAGTTTACTGGAGGGCACCCCAATGACTTCACCCACGCAGTTCTCCAAATTGGGAACCCACAAAACTCACAAAACCATCAAACTGAGTCTGAGTCCTTACATAATGTAAGTGTCCATTTACACATACATACATACACACATACATACATATACATACATATACATACATATACATACATATACATACATATACATACATATACATACATATACATACATATACATACACACATGCATGCATACATACTTGCATGCTTACATACTTACATACTTACATATTTACATACTTACATACTTACCTGCTTACTTACTTACTTACTTGCTTGCTTGCTTACTTACTTACTTACTTTCCTTCCTACCTACCTACCTACCTACCTACCTACGTACATAATTACATACATGCATACATACTTACGTACGTACGTACGGACATACCTACATACCTACCTGCCTGCCTGCCTGCCTACCTACATACATACATACATGCATACATACATACATACATACATACATACCTACATACACACACACACAAAGACGCATTTATATATATATAGCATAATTTGAATATATATATATAGATACATATTCATATAATACATATATGTATATGTATATGTATAGGAATGGGGAATCTCATGGTTTTTGGGGTCTCCAAGTTAGAGAAACACCCCTAAAAGATTCGATGAATCACAATGGTTCGGTCATCTCAGGACTGGGTGATGCATGTGTGGAAACCCAGACGGCAACTGAGCCCGGGGTGCATTTTCCGGGCTTGGAGGCGCCGTCTTGAAATGATGTTTGACTCCATGTTTGACTCCTTGACCCCAAAATCCTGTAACATACCATATTGTTGGCTATGTGCCCATGTTTCACGTCTTAATGCGATTCCTGACTAGTCCAAAGGGGTATAGTGGGCAGCTTTGTTTGTGGGTTCAGAGTGCTGGCTGGCGCTTTGTTCGGGCCAACCAAACTTGAGAGAAACTGGGTACTGCAAGCCTTGGCTGGGTCTGTAGCTAATAATTGTTTTTTCCCCTCTGAGATTATTTCATGCCCAGCAAAAACCACATATTGAAAGCTAGATCTCCAGACGAAAGTAGCATCAAATTAGTTCAGCCTCTCACGTGGTTCTGCTACAAACCATTTGTGGGTCCCTTTTGTACAATAAGACTTCAAAAAAAACCCACACCATTTGTAAATGGGATGAAATGTACGAATGCCCCTCACTGTTTTATCTTGTTTCAATGACAATTTGATATTCTTTTTGTAACCAGATGGCAGCCCCTTAAAACATCGCGACCATGTTGGATCGCCCCTCAAAGCATCCACATGACGCCGGATACAGACCTTGTTTGCCAATACACCGGATGAACCAATAAACCCTTTGAATTGCAATTGGGTATATAATTCTGCTAGAATTCATTGGTAACGCATGTTTAAACCCGAGTGGACATTGTGGCAGAATAAACCGTATAATCATTTGTTCAATTGTTTGGGGGAGGCGGTTATTCAAATATCGCGCTGGATATACCACATTACTGGAATCATCCCAGATTTAGATTGATCAAACTTTGGAACCAAAATTCTGCGCAGTGGGTCGGGGGATACGACGCGTCAACATGCCAAAAAAATGTCTGTCGACATGCCAAAACGACGCCCCGCGATGCCAAAAAGATCCAAAAAGTAGGTTGGAAAGGAAGAATAGCAAAGAGTAAAATAGTCAGTGTTCCCGTCGACATGCCAAAACGACGTGCCGCGATGGAACATTTTTATATTACGTTTCTTTTTTAAGTATTGCCGGGTGATTTTTTGACATGTCCACGCGTGGTATCCAGTGGCTCGGGGAGTTTTGAATGATCCAGTGAGTGATTTGGTTACTTTGGAGGAGGGTCGGGTCTGGAAGGTGCACTCCGCACTTTACTGGTCACAGCGCCAAGAGACTGGTCCAACTTCGGGGACTCCAAGCTGCCAACGCTTAAGGTGGTCGAAATGGATGGGAAGAAAGAAACCCTGTTGCTGCGTCCACTCGGGGATGCGAACCTTTGGAAGGTGGAGAAGCTGGGTTCGGAGGTGGTCGGCTACATGGCGGTCTACGTCGACATGATGATCGCTTCGAAACCTGTGACTGAGGCGGTGGCTAAGATGGTTAGGGGTCTATGGTCCACATCGGAGCCGGAGTATGCCTCAAACGCATCTATGAGATTTCTGGGGATGGATTTGGAAAAGGTAAAGGATGGGTATGTACTCCAGGAGCTACATCCAGGAACTTCTTGGACAGCATGGGGTGGAAAAAGGGTGTCCCTATGTTCGAAATCCGGAGGAGTCGTCTTGGGACCCACCAACACCAAAAAGGGTGAAAGAGGCTCAGGGCCAAAGAATATGGACTGCATGCGCCCTATACGCACAATGTTGCGTTTGAACTACGTATGCTTGACCTGGTGCAGTCCTGCTTTTTGACCGCCCTGGCCCATTTGCCTGCTCCAACCATGGATGGCTGTCTTCCCACATTTTGCGCCCCCAAGGCTGGACGGTTGGGAACGGCCTGTTGGCCGATCGTTTTTTCCCTTATATTGCGCCCATCCAACCTGTGTTTCAGATGCTGAACGCTGAGGTCATCTCCGTGTTCTGGAAAGTGACCTTTGCCCTCATCCCACCGCCGGAGCGCATGCAACCGCAGCCGGGGTGGGGGCACCATCAATGCCCGATGTACATGTAGGCACCCATGGCAAGGTCATGGTCTCGCATGGTCTTCTGATTGGTTGAGTCAAAATCTGCCATGGGAATTTCTGTTTGCTGTTAGTTTATTTTTTCTCATCTCAAAAGCCGCCAGGAAAATGACGTGTCACGCTACGAGAGATGAATTGCACACCAAATCCAAATTACGTGTGATGCATGTTTTGAAGGATGAATATTGCGCGCAGTGATTTCTTCTACCAATTGAAACATTTTCGACCAGGGGCTCCAAGTCACTACATCCATACACACAGCACATACCGTGTTGCGTTTGGGTGTTGTTCAGGGTTCCGAGTTGACTTCTTGACAGCGGGTTCCAAAAAAACCGGGGAATAAATTCTCCTCCGCAAACGTCCATAATCCTAGCTTGGGTTAGCACCCACACAATTCACGTAGTTCATCCTGATGTTTATTGACTGGATGGTATGTTTTGCAGCGAGTGGGACGTTTGTTTTTCGACTTTTTGAGTGTTGGCCACCACGAAATCCAATCCGCTTCGTTCATGGCCGTGTTTTTTTTTGTGACCAAAGATTTGTAACCTCAGAAAACAATGAACATGCAGGGCAAATTCATGGGACATGTGTAGCCTGTTAGTCAAGATGTGCTGCAAGGACTATTGCGGTGGATGGGCGTGCTTCTTTTGTTCGTTAATGATGTGCCTTGCCACAACTTGGGCCACGTGACGGTGGGTGCGCCAAGAAACCCTACTTCCATGCATTCCATGCCAACCATGATTTGTAGCGGAGTTTTAAAATTGCTGATGGAATTGTGTACTTCCCAAGATCTTCCATACTCAGCCAGGTCGTGAGGAACATGTCCATTTTCCCACAGCCGCATATCCAATCTGAGAGTATCATGAAAACAAACGGTTCCAGGAGCTCCCAAAAACCCTATGATATCCTGACCAACCCGGGTGAAAACCAAGTAGAAGATGATGAACACGTTGTTATAGAATCATGTTTTGCGGACAATGTAAACATGCAAACATTTACAGCCCGGCCGTGCCTCAAACAATGGTTGGACAACGAAATTTTCTGAACCTACGGCAGTGTTTTATTCTAATGGTGAGGTTAGACCATGTTTCATGGCCCAACAAGAGTTGCCATGATGGTCGTGACCTTCATTTAAGGACTGGTAGCTGGGTATATACATCCCCAAATATGTTCCAGTTGTAAGGAATTGTGAAACCCCCATTTTCCCGCTGCACTCATCTTGTTTCCGGCATGGGTCATCGTTATAAGCTGGTTCAAAAATTGCCCCCAAAATTGATGGTTTACCCCTGCTGGGTCTATTTGGTACCCCATTTAGAACCAAATCCACTTGATCCTTTTCGCCTCCCTACAATTTGTGTGACATTTGAGGTTCACCATGATAGTCCCCATTTGATCCGTAACCCAGTCCATTTTTTGAGGATTGGCTTAGTGACAGCGCTGGTGGCAGATCTGGCGGGACTATTAGGTTGCGTTGCCGGGAGCCCTCAGCACTCAATGGTGGATTTTGGGGCAGATTTCGCCTCATAATCAGCATCGACAATGGGGAGTTGGACATCAAGAACGTACAAAAAGTCAGGAAAGAATCAACAACAGCATCATTTTACAACATTGTTACACTAGATTCGAGAAATTGCCTTTAATGACTCCTGAAAGGACTGTTGGGATTTCCATGGATTTCCATATTTCTTGGATGGTAGGAGAGGTTGGATTTTTTCAGGGCCACCAGTAGACAGGAATTGTGGTTGGGGAACCCTCCCCAAATCACCCAACAGTTCAGGCAGATAACAACTCGATGGTTCGCACTCAGCACTGCCCGACAAAGCATGTATCGCCATATTGGTTGTTGGGTGCTTCTCCGTGACAATTGAAATTCTGATTCCACAATTAAAATATTTCTGCAATGTGTTGACCAACACCATCCGTTCACAGATAACTATGGATCAGTGCAGTGCAGTTCACCCTTTTTTAGCACCCTGGTAGTTCACGTGTCGTTGTGTTTTTCGCCGGTAAAAAAACATGTTTTGATCCATCCTTCTGCCATAGATGGCCCCCAGCGGATGCACAGTCATCCGATAAACTGATGATGGAAAACAAATAAATTGCCGGACTTGGGGATTGGAAAAAACATGGTTGCTAAATATCTTGGTTTATGATGGTTTATGGTTCTTGAGTTCTTGGACTTACCCCCCCAAAAAACATCAATTTTCTCGGTACGAAGTCCCCATTGTGTATACCACATTCTTTTGGGTGAATCCGAGAATAATTGATATTAATTGGAACAGTGAATACTTATGAAGAAAGACATCATTACTCTGAAATCTAAACAAGTCGATGTTTTTAAGATTCCCCAAGATTCATGCCATTAAAGAAGCCACCCATTTTGCCCAGGTTGGTATGGGTGATGCCATCACGGCCATTACCTTGGTCCGGGAGCCAAAAAAACGGTCTGAACATGGTGATCCCTAAAAAAAGCTTGCGACTTTCATGGAACTTCATTGATTCTAATGGATCTTAATTATTCTGAATTGATTTCTTGGAACCTATGCTGACGAAGCGTGAGATTTTGGGGCTCCGTTTGTTGAAGGCTGGGACCCACCCGCCTCTATGGATCATCTTTATGGGTCCCCAAAAGTCGCGTATTGCGCGCAGGAGAACTCAAGACTGGATAATAAACATGTTAATGTTTGTTAATGTTTGTTAATGTTTGTTGTATACCCTCTGGCAGTGCAATGGACAATCACCCATTTGTGGACAATATTGTTGTGTAAAAATTGGGAATTCTCCAGCTATGTTTGATTGTCAGATGATAATGATAACAGCTGGCACTTTATGCTTTTCATTGCCGTAAGGATGCGGAGTCTTCAAGGATTGGTCCCCAGAATTGGCTCATTTCAGATCAGTTGAATCATTCTAGGGAAATGATTCCGAAAATGTCGACCATGTCTGATAAGTCACACACTCAAGTAATTTTAATTTTGGGCAGTAAAACATTGTCTGGAAGTGCAAGACAATCCCATATCCTGTTGGTTTGCCTAATATTTGCTGTAGAAATCTGTACCACAAATTTGGAGGTGAAATCAGTAAACCCTTCCATTTGTGCTCCAAAATTTCTTTCTTGAGGTGGCTTTGGGGACCTCCCTTCCAGACACCTTTGCCTCCAAAGCTGCAGCTCAACAGGCAGCGGAGTTGGGAAATGGGGGAATTCACTTGCAACATCAGAGATTTGGAGTTTCGAAGAAAATTGCGACTGAACATCGGGCATTTTATCATCCAGACGCTTGAAGGTTCAGCCAAAATGGTTCAACATCGACTGTTGGAATAGTAGGATCGGCTCAACCCATCAGCAAGATTGCGGCTGACCTTGGCCTTTTGCGTGCGACTTTTCGTTTCCTTTATTTGTTCGCCACGGCTGACCTTGGCCTCATCTTTCAAAGACCGGAGTATTACCTGGTTTATTGGGGACTACTGGACTAAGCCATCGGAATCGGATTATAGGTATGCCAGGTATGCCTTTCCATCATTCCCACTGCTTGAAACTGCTGTCCTATTGAAAAAGCTGTCCGGACATGGCCAGGACCCCTATGCTGATGCATCCATCGGGAACATCACGGGAAGTAACTCTGTGAACGTCTTTCTCGGCTTGGGGTTGTCCGGGTACCCAGTGGATCCTGGATCCTGGTGGATGTTACGAAACGGGGCGGGTACCTGTGGAGTACTACCTGGTTTCTTGGGGTTTCACATGGTTTCACGTGAGCAATTCCGGGATACCTGTCAACTTCAGCATATGGATAATGGGACAGGTTTTTTTGGGGGAAAAATGACTCAATTTTCACGCGATCACTGCGAGGCCCTGGTCTATAGGAGCTATCTACTGGGCTGTGTCTCTTGGTGATGGAGCTTTCTGATGAGCTGATGGGGTTTTTCCCCAATGCCATAGTCACCATCCCATGAAACCCAACCATGACTGGGGGGTCATGATGGACATCATCCCATTTCTAGGGGTATTCCTGTCGACCCCAGGACCCATTGGTGTTGTGAGAGCAGCAAAAATAATGGTGGAATAGTCGCCCCAAACCTGTGTCACATGATCAACATCATTTCTAGGCAAAGCGACCGGTCAATGGTTGATTAGAAGACGTTAGTGGTATACAATAGTAAAATTTGATTACCATGTTGATGATGTCTAGTAACCAACCATAATCATGACATAGTCAGAATCATAAACACAAGCACAATCATGATCATATTCATATTCATAGTCATAATCATACGCTAACCATTCACCATACACATCATTCTCATATATCATGATAGCTTTATGTTAAGCTATTGTTGAAGACCAGGGACCGCTGGAACCTTCTTTCTAGGGAAGTTGGCTGTCTGGTTACCCTCCAGAAAACTAACATAGCTATGGAATGCTATAGACAATGGCCCATATCTAGATGAATTAGCTAGTAAAACTTTCGATTTTTCATGGCTCTGTCATTTTTTTGGAGGGTATGGCTAGTTGTAACTCCGTCAAATATTTGGTAAGTGGAAGGGACCCATGATTGAATATGATTGCAGGGACACACCTTACGCCGAGATTTCAATGCAGTCCTAAATAATGTGAACTAAGTACTTCCATCACCGGGGTGAAAAGGTTTCCTAGATGCCATTATAGTGGGCAGTGGATTCCAATATCCGTCATTTGAAACCGCCTCCCTGGGAGAATGAGAACCTTCTCAGCCAGCAATGAGCACTGATAGCGTGGTGAGATCCCACTTTCCCAACTTAGGGTTGGTCAAACAGATGCGTGGCGAGAAAAATATGCCAACGAGGTGGGAACAAGCCCGGGATTCCCGAGTAGGGTGGGTGTGAATCTTTGTCTTAAACTTCAACGTTCGGGGAGGGACAAACACCAATGGTGCTGGGGTTTCCAGCACTATATTATATTCATTTGAGCCATATT
Source organism: Cladocopium goreaui (assembly GCA_947184155.2). Classification (NCBI taxonomy): domain Eukaryota; class Dinophyceae; order Suessiales; family Symbiodiniaceae; genus Cladocopium; species Cladocopium goreaui. The sequence continues at coordinate 825,595 of CAMXCT020000225.1, read as the reverse complement.
TTTGGATTAAGGTCCGATATTGAGTGATCTTATTTTCAAGGGGTTGAAACCGCAACTACCAGCTGGTACTAAGCAACTAAACTTGTTGCTGGTCACCCCAAAAGCGGTGGGACCTGACGGCTTCTGGATGAAGCTCGGCTCCGACGGAGGGTTGAGATTCAGTCGTTTTTGGATCTTTTGGGGTCAAAAGCAATGGAGTTTTTCCACGAATGACCGGCAACTACCAACTACCAGCTATTTTGTTGTGAAAAGAAGGGTAAACGGGAAACCATCTCTTGGGTTTTAGATCCTTTTGACCCACAAAATACATCAAATACTGTAACTACAACCACACTCTTCTTGCTTTGAAGAGTCGAAAGAGGCGCGGATTGACTTCTCCTCTCTAGAGGGTGGCGGTGGCAAATTCATCGTCGTAGGCGGGGACTCCTCGGAGGGATGGAGTTGCCATCAGCATCGTAAAAAGTGATCGGTCTATCTATCCGTATCTATGTATGTATTTACATAATATCTATGCATAAGTATCTGTAGTATGTCTCTCTCTCTCTCTCTATATATTTATGTATATATATATGTATACATATATTTACATGGGCATACACATACACATATATATATACACATCCACATATATACACATATATATATATATACATATACACACATAGAGGTATTTATGTGCATCCAACATTTTGGCTGATACCACCCATTTTGACGATTGATATACTTTCGTTTGTCCGATTTATCCCATTTGGTCCTTAAACGCAAGATTATGAACCAGTTACCATCTGGTAATCAAACATGGCTGACTGGAACACCCCCGTTTGTACACGAGGAACATCATCTCAAACTCATTAGAATAAACAGGTAATTTTTTATTGCCGGATTTGTTGATGGGAGGGTACCATTCCTCAATTGATTGATTGAAGAACGACATGTACAGTACAGGAAAGCCAGGTTTTTGTTGGCAATCCCTGCTTGAAGGATAATTTTCCGTGAGCAAATGTTTTGGGAAGATCAGTTCTGGGACTGATTGCTTGGGAGCCCACTTTAGATAAAGATAACCCAGTGGTTTAGAAACAACCATATCATTTTGTGAATATTTGCCCCCTTCTTTTTATGGCCACCATCTTTGGATGTATCATCAATTGTCCACAGGTTCCCACAATTTTTCCTTGTACAAACCCCAAAAAGATGCAGAACAGGTTAATTTTTTCACTACCTTTGAGACCCAATTGATTTTTCTCTCTCGTTTCTGCATTTTTTGGGGGTCTTTTTGGGGGTCACCACCATCAAAAGCCGAAGTGAAAAACCGGCCACTTCGCGGCCACATCGCTGCAAGGCGGCGACTTGGGCTTCTCTGTGGGTCTCTTCACAGGCCTTGCGGTGCTGTGTATCGTGACGCTGATTGCCAGGTGCGCGGCTTTTTTCGGCTTTTTTCGGCTGCGCGGCCGCCGTTTTTGTTGGGGGTACGAATGGAGTTTCCCCACGTGACAGTGAAAACAGAACAGGTGGGATGATTTTAGATGGCAGGTCAACTTTTGCTGAAGATTCTTGCTGTTTTTCTTTTGATGGCCTGAATGATTGGCTTTTCAATGCCTAATTGGTTGCCATTTTTATGGACCACTGTGCCATACACATCGGGGGGTTAGTTTCTTTAGGGTTAGTTTAGGGTTACGGCTTGGTTAGGGTTTATTTTGGGTTTGTGGAAGGTTCTTTGGAGCTATTTGGGGTTGCTTTAGGCTTTACTTATGGGCTGTGATTTAGTCTTTCTTTATATAACCTTTATCCATGCTTTCTTTAGGGTTGATTTGCAGATTGGGTTACTGTAATTTGGCGTTCTTTTGCATTGTAAATCATGGAGAATATGTTTAAGACAGGTTCAAAAGGTGATGCCAATGCATCACCTTAGGCGCGAAAATGTGACCAGACGGTTGGCAGTTTGTGAAAAACACGCGCCGAAGCAAGCCAGCAGCTTGCAGTCCCGCACTGGACAAACATCAGCCCCCAAAGGCCCTAGCGACTCATCTACATGTATACACTGTATACATTATATATGTATGCATGTATTATATATATGTATACGCACATGTATCCATACACATACTAATACATATATCTTATGCAGATACATGTTTAGAGATATGTAGACGGAGGCGCTTCTACTGAGTGGTCCAGATGGGGATTATGGCAATCTATTTCTGATCTTACCCAAGATTTTAATGCTATTCTTACTATCAAAATGTCTTGCAACCCCAAAACACTTGTTCCAGAAACCCCTATGGCCCTATGATTATTTCAGGACTAAAACACAGGTTTCCCGAGTTTCCTGTAGATTTTCACGTAAATCCATCCCCCAAGAAAAACACAATGGCATGATGGGTCGCTGGGTCGCCATAGATCCCATGCCTGGCAGGCGGATACTGTACGGTGGAGAACTGGGGGGCCCCCAGATTCCCAAAGTCATCACAGCAGGTGCGCAGCGGCCATGGCCCATGGTTCAGAATCGTGTTGTCCTGATGAAAATGATGAAACTATGGACGAGGATGGACACTTTCAGGGTGTACTCCAATTTCAGACCAACACAAAGGATGGATCGGATGGACCTTGTTCCAAGATGGAAAAGGGTTGAGAATCGATAGCTGTGGTAACCCAGGAGTGACTCTGTTCATAAATGCTGAGTTAATTGGTTAGGGGATCCTCAACGTTGTGATTCATCGAAACATAAATGGCAACCCCAATATTATACAACACATGTTTACACTTAAGCCAGTGTTGACATAAGTGGAAGGAGGATCAGTCAATGGCTAAAAATAAACATGATTTGCACTCCACAATTGGATGCTTTTTCGTGACATCAAAATCACCTCTGTGAAGCCCAAAACGAAGCCGGATGGATCAAGGGCAAGATTGGGTACCCTAAATTGGATGATTTGGATGATTCGGATGATTCATTACTAGAAGTTCTTGGGTTTTGAAGAGCCTTTGATATTGATCTGATCCCAAGAATCCCGCACTCCGACAGCGCGCCAGTTTTCTTGGTGATCCTTTGGATCGTTTATGTCACCGTCTCCGTCCGCGTTCCCAGTGATAGTCTCTTGGGCAGGGCAGAGCGTTGGAGCCGTTGAACGCCATGGTGAGATTAATCCTTGTTGAACTCGTTTCTGGCATTTTTTTCCAACAAAAACAAAAGTGGGAACTGACTGCTTGTCTTCCAAAGTTCAAAGTATATATACCAATGGTATGTTTGATAATTCAGGAATTCAGGTCCCCCACTTGATGGAACAACTGAGCATATGTTTGATACACACTGCTCTGGTTGCGGAAAATGAATACAGGACACCGCCCTGGTGAAATGATGTGAAATGTATTGGATCTGGGAAAGGGAAGAAACGCCTTTTTGAAGTGGCAGCTATGACAGAGATACCCCATGAATTTGTGAATCCTTCGTAAACCATGCCCATAATCCAATCTACCCGGTTGTGTTTGTGCCCTCCGGACTTTAGTTTCTTTCGATCACTCATCATTAATCCCGTCACTTCAAAGGCACAACCACTCCCAGATAGATAACCCTTGGGCTGTTTGATGAGGGGATACTATTTTCATGGCATCAGACTGTCAGACAGGGGTACGATTCGTTCGGGGTTGACTTTCATGTTGGGCAAAGCCAAGTTTCCATCTTATACACATATATATATATATATGTAATATGTATATATATATATGTATGTATAATATATATATATATATTCGGTATATATATACACATATATATATACCATATATATATACACATATATATACATATTATAATATGTATATTTGGTTGGATTTGGCGGTGAATTCCCATTCTTGTTTCACCAGCTGCAATGGACAGGCGGTGAACATTATCGCCAACAAGGGCCCCTGCGACTGACCGCCACGGTCTGGTTCGGGGGCGCGGTTCAAGCTCCAGTGGAAGACTGTTCCTGTGGGATTGACCAAACAATGGACCAATGGAAGTACATTCTTTGGTGGGATGGGGTTAGATCCTGAAAATCACCACTGACTATCTCCGACAATCCAAAGCTAGTTTTATATTGCCACTGGTGTAGCAAAAGTCCTGGCCACCGCGCTGCAATACTTGGACTGACTTTGGGCGGCATAGCAGCATCCTTTTGCACAACAAACTAGAGCTTGGGGCGCATGCGCGCACATTGGCTGCTTTAAGCAGCCGTTCCTCCGGTCGCGCTGGGCTTTTGAATTTGATGGTGAAAAGGATAGGAATCAGCAACTTGCGAGCCGACAAGCAGCCTTACCAGAAAGTCGTTGGTTCAATTTGGTGTCCATCATCTCTGCTGATATGTGACGAAATTCCATTTGCTTTGATTGACGGAGATCTCATGACAGCATTTCACTTTCTTCTTTTTCACGAAAGCTAGCGGCAGCTAGCTGGAGTTACTCTTGCTTCAGCCAGGGGAGGCGCAGGTCCGAGTCCAACACAGTGATTTTTCACTCGAACCCCCCCTAACCTCCCGAGGCATTTTGGAGCGGTGTCGGAAGCAGATGGTCACGGGCTCAAATCCTGCTAGGTCTCTAGGCAATCTGCATCAAAATCTCATCAAAATCCCATCATGTTTCCAGGCTCATATGAACCTTAGCTTTCGTTCAACCCCCCCAAAAGGGCCTCAAATTCCCTTTTTTTCTACGAGTACCGTGGGGTCGACTGAAGCAAGGGATGAGTATATTTCTGACCGACTTGGACTCAGAATTTTGCCCCCTTACGAGGAATTTCAATTGCGGCAGCGATCCAAAGTCCAGCGCGTTCTCGTTTCACCCATTGGCATTTGGCCAAAGTGCCGATGATTGGTCCAGCTGGGATGATGCAGAAACGATTGAGGATAGATCAGATATTGATCAGATTTTAGTCATGATAAATCCAGCCATGTTGGGAATTGATATGATTCGGCAGGACCAACTCAACGTCATGCGGTAATAAACCCAATATATAATTATCATTGATAGTTTATCAATGATTCGCCGGCAATTGAGGAGGATTTCAATCCCACCGATTTCTGGTAAAACTGGGGATGGTTGGTTAATGTTGGTTAAGGGTTACCACAAAGCAACCCTTCAGAAAAAACAGGTGCAAAACGTCAAGGCATCACCGATATCGAATGGCCGGTCCTGCCCCCTGGGAATGGGTCAATGTGAGACCTCCCAGCAGCATCTCTTGGTGGACCTGAATCGACCCGGGTTTTGACCCGGCGTTGTGGGCGGAATCGCGCCAGCCCTGCAGGGTTGGGCAGAAATGCAGATTGAGGGGTGAATTTGAGAAGTGTCAAAAACCCTCCAAAGGTCCAGTCCTTTCTGGTGATAGCAAAGGATTGAACATTCAAATTTTCATCTATTTTAAGCTTGATGAACCTTAGTTTTCTACTGCTCCGCATGGTGATTTCATCCAGTCGAATGAGTCCAACATAGAAGCAAACCTGCTCAGAATGGTGATTTCATCAAGTTGTGGGAGTTGCCAGGGTTCGATTTTGGAAGCTCCTTTCACCCGTCCCAACCCTGCAAAGGGCACCACTCCGTTCGTCCTGTCTTCGAAGCCTTTGCGATCAGAGCAGTCACTGCGGTATCGAAATCACCGGGTAAACCATTGCTGGTGAAACGTCGATTGAATTGATTGAACTTGGATTCATGTTAAAGATTTTGATAGGAACATGGATCATACCCGCTAATACCCCCTACAATTCAACTGAACCTTGCAGGGTTCCAATCTAGCCATGATTCTGAAGGCAAAACATGGCAAACATCATCATTGTGAAAGAAGACCATTTTGCATGGAACAGAGTTCAATTGAACGACCAAGGGACCTGAATTCTTCAACAACATCGATGATTCCATTGTTATGACTTACGCCCAGATTCGAACGTTTCAGTGATTCTGTGCACGATATGTTGCAGGAAATTGAGGATAGCCAAAACTGGGATGTGTGTTTGAAGCACCTTAGTAGAAGGACCAATGGGGAAGCCATTGCGATCAGTAAATGATAGGTTTAACTTAATGTTTTTTTCTTCTTACCTTCATATCCACTTCGCTTGTTCCTTATCCGGAACTACGGGGAGGAAGATCAATAGTGGGTGGATCTATTGATAATATACTCTCTGTTTGAAGAAGGGCTGATTTCACCTCCAAAAAGTGTCCAAAAAGTCCGACTTCAAGGCCGGGATGGTTGTAGCCAAAGCCAGCCAGCTGCTGATGGCTGCTGGCACTGATTTTGGGGATTGCTGCTGGCACTGATTTTGGGGATTGTAACATTGTCACCCGAACCGAGTTCATTATACACTCGACATTTTTTCCCCACCTGCCAGGTGAGGGTTGTTAGATTTTATGTCAGTTGCCTCCTCCTCCTCCTGCTCCTCCTCCTCCTCCTCCTGCTCCTCCTCCTCCTCTCCTCCTCCTCCTCGTCCTCCTCGTCCTCCTCGTCGTCCTCGTCGTCCTCGTCGTCCTTGCTCAACTGCGACCCGCGATCCACAGTGTTCTCTGCCGGACCTCAACCACGACCATCCACGCCCAGTGTTCCCTGCCGGACCTCAACCACGACCATCCACGCCCAGTGTTCCCTGCCGGACCTCAACCACGACCATCCGTGCCAGTGTTCCCTGCCGGACCTCAACCGCGGGTATCCATGCCAAGTGTTCCCTGCCGGACCTCATGTAGGAAGATATGGGACAAAGAATGTGCAGAAGAAAGTTAGAAAGAATGTCAGAAAGAATGTCAGAAGATATGCCAGAAGATATGCCAGATAGAATGCAAAATAGAATGCCAGATAGAATGCCAGATAGAATGCCAGAAGATATGTCAGAATATATGCCAGAAGATATGCCAGAAAGAATGCCAGAAGATATGTCAGATAGAGTGCCAGAAGATATGCCAGATAGAATGCCAGAAGATTTGCCAGATAGAATGCCAGAAGATATGCCAGAAGATATGCCAGATCATAGGCCAGAAGATATGCCAGATAGAATGCCAAATAGAATGTCAGAAGATATGTCAGATAGAATGCCAGAAGATATGTCAGAATATATGCCAGAAGATATGCCAGATAGAATGCCAGATTGAATGCCAGAAGATATGTCAGATAGAGTGCCAGAAGATATGACAGATAGAATGCCAGAAGATTTGCCAGATAGAATGCCAGAAGATATGCCAGAAGATTTGCCAGATCATATGCCAGAAGATATGCCAGATAGAATGCCAAATAGAATGTCAGAAGATATGTCAGATAGAATGCCAGAAGATTTGCCAGTAAGAACATGTATAAATGTCATGGTGGGGATCACACGAAGTAAAGTATTTTTTTTGTCGCCCCTGGCGGTTCAACTACCAACAAGCTTCGGCTTGCGGATGATTCAATTTCTTCAAAACCAAATTTGACCCCCGTGGAAATCCAGCAGCCATGAGGACCTTAGAAACGATGATTTCTTATCAGCGGCAGGACGGGGTTGTACAACGAGTTTGGTGCACTCCCAGCCACAGAATCGTGGACGGAAGTTGCCGGAATCGTGGCGGGGGGATCGCAGTTTCGTGAAAAAATCGGAGTCGACTGTTGGGAGAAGTGGGATACAACATGATTGTAACATGATTGTAACATGGTTGTAACATGATACAGCTGAACTTGGATAGGACCCACCGGGCTGCGCCCCTGTAAGTACTCTGAATTTCGTCTTGCGAAGTTCACGTGGAGCGCCACGAGGAACTGAGCTACAACTTCAATGTGGGGCTTAGTGACAAAGTGAAACATCGTGAAAGAACTAGCTGACACAGTATTCTACGTGTATCTAGTGTCTAATACTGTATATCTGCATATACATCTATAATATTCTATAATCATCTATATTCAGATACGGATACAGAGCATTTCACTGGAGCCAGGCCTCCAACCCCGATCCCATGCTGGGTGCATCAGCTAGTGGAGGTGGAGCGCTTCGTTGGGGTTTGATGGCTCCAGTTTTTTCTTAGCAACATGGCATGTCATGGGGAATACATGGGAATATCATGGAATATTGCAGTTTATGGGAAATTGAATGGGAGATGGATGATCAACTTAAATCAGGAATACCCAAATTTTCCTGGCAAAGTTTGAACCGGAAATTCTGAGATTTTTTAAACCGTGGGATGGAATAGGGCACCAGGCACCATGTTTTCAGACAAATCCATTTTCGGTATCACAAGCTGGGATAGTTTTGGGGATACATCGAAAATCAAGAAATTGAGATAATAGGGGGGATGCTTACATCCTTGATAGCTAGCTATACACTGGTGTGAACAGAAGGGGACTAGTGTGAAACTAGCCATTATGAAGGGAATACATTGGTATGGAAATCACAGGTTTTGGCAATTTTTAGAGTAATTATTAAACTATTTATTTCGGGCCCAAACGCCGACGATCCTACTATTTTTACTTGCTGATATATATATTATATATATATTTATTATATATATATTATTATTATACATATTATATATATATATATATTATATATATATAAATAGCTGTTCCTAAAATATGGGCACCATCCAAAATTCTAGGTCTCCCCGCATTTCAGAATTTCAGACTTCGGCCATCCTGCATCAAGATGATTAAGATCTGGCCCGTGCCCGGTAAAGACTCTCTAAATCGACCCAAAGCCCGCACATTTTGCTGTAAAAACGTGCTTTGGAGAAGATGAAACACGCGTGGTTTTTGTGTAGTACGCCCCCAAATCACACGTGAAACCGTGAAACCCCTAAAAATTGGACATGGAAGATAATTTTCCTATTGAGTATGGCATTTTTGGTGGTTCCATATGGTGTGTCCCGGGTGTTAGGATGTGTCAAGAGGGTAAAGATCCTTTTCAAGCTTGTGGTGATACCCGAAAAGGACAAGAAAGTAAGTCACCATTGAAATGGTAGGTAAACATATTCCTGTCCTTGGGACTCCCAGAATGTTCAAGATTGTTTGGTATCAAACATGTCTGCATTGCCATCCGTCAAGGTGGGGTGCAAATGCAAGAACAGCTTGCAGAATTAGATGAGATGGAGGCTCACCATTGGTTTTCTCGTATTGGGCATGATGATTTGCAATATCCACGATGAATAAACCCCGGTTGATGAATTTGGCCAATCCCAGAAAGTGAGACTGCGCTCGTGAAATGACCCCCAAATGAAACTAATTGGGCGTTTGTGAATCTGGGGTTGACACTATGTTAGGGAGCCGGGCTGTGAAAACGAACAGTTCTGGGCCAAACCTGAGGTCACAAACAGAGTAGGTTTCAAGTGTTAGGAAGGCAACACAGGAGAGCAAGATAGATCTTACATGATATTACTATAGTTGATTTCAACAGGATGATACAACAGGGCAAGAGGTGAAAAGAGCAGCAACTGGAAGAATAGGAGACTAGATTAAGTGACAATAGGATAGTAGGCCATAGCCGAAGATATGTGATCAATTTAAGCAGGAATGGAGCCAATTGCTGAGGCAAGATGGACACTGGTTCTGGATGCTATAATTCTTGTGGGTTGTAAGTTGTTTCACACATTATTTTGGATGATGATTCCATTTTTTGGGTGCTGCAAAAACCAATCAGCATCAATCAGCTATGTGCAAAAACCACACCAGTCAGTTAACCATAATAACCATTATTAACCATTATTAACCATAATCAAAAACTATGGTTATTATGGTTATTATGGTTATTATGGTTATTATGGTTATTATTGGGTTTTACAGTGTTTTGCCTCTAAAACTCCTGGTGCCAAGACAGTCTGGTGGCAGGTGATCGCTGCGCAGCGCAGTAGCGAGATTGCGCAGATCGCTTCCTCCGTGGTCGAGACGGGATGCTTAACCAAGGGGGTGATCACGGTTAGTCGATGTTAGTCGGTCAGCCCCAAGAAATGGGGATGATAACCAGAACATGGGAGATTTAACATGATTTGACTAGCAAACACATGGGCTTGACCCAGAATCTTATAGGTTTCGAAGGATTTCGATCTATTCGTGCCTACAGATCCTTCCGAAAGGAATGGACGAATAGGTCTATTTCTTGGAGGACCCCCACCCGTACGTTCGACACTTGGAGGCTATATCGCAAGCCAAGAGGCTATGGATCAATACTAATCAAAAGGCAGCGAAGCCAATCATAGGCGCAAAATGGACGCAACTGATTCCGTCTGCTTCGGGCCGCAATAGGCTTTCCAGAAAGACATGCCGATGAGGCCGATGGAGCCGACGAGGCCGATGAGGCCGATGAGGACGATGGAGCCGATGGAGCCGCTGGAGCCGATGGAGCCGCTGGAGCCGATGAGGCCGATGAGGCCGATGGAGCCGATGAGGCCGATGAGGCCGATGAGGCCGATGGAGCCGATGGAGCTGCCGATTGAGCCGCTGGAGCCGATGAGGCCGATGGAGCAGCTGGAGCCGATGAGGCCGATGAGGCCGATGAGGCCGATGAGGCCGATGGAGCCGAGGCCGCTCGATCCGATGAGGCCGATGGAGCCGATGGAGCCGTGAGGCGGATGGAGCCGATGAGGCCGCTGGAGCCGAGCCGATGAGGCCGATCGAGCCGATGAGGCCGATGGAGCCGCTGGAGCCGATGAGGCCGATGAGGCCGATGGAGCCGATGAGGCCGCTCGAGCCGCTGGAGCCGCTGGCCGACGATGGAGCTGATGAGGCCGATGAGGCCGATGGAGCCGATGGAGCCGCTGGAGCCAATGAGGCCGATGGAGCAGCTGGAGCCGATGAGGCCGATGGAGCTGAGCCGATGAGGCCGATGGAGCCGATGAAGCCGACGAGGCCGATGAGGCCGATGGACCAGGCGCGCCACAATGCAAAGCACCCATGCTCTGAAAGTGGCGCTTGGCGCCGGTGATAAATCCTATGCTGTATTGCCAGTATAAAGAGAGTTGCAGGTTACAGCTACATGTATCGAGACACCTTAACCCATTCCTGCTTACATGCACAAGAGGTGGTGCCGCAAAATCGACGCCAACCGTCAATGGCACGACCCCCCCCCCACTCTCTCTCTCTCTCTCTCTCTCTCTCCCTTGCTCCCTCCCCTCCCTCGCTCTCTCCCTGTCTCCCTACCTCTCTCCCTACCTCTCTCCCTCCCTCCCTTCACACGTATATGCATACAGTCCGTGTATAGTAGAGATATCACATCGCTTTCAACTCACAAGGCAGCCGAGTATTTTCCCATCAGTTTGGCAAATTCGCAGTGAATCACGCTGGAACTATGATCCATCTTGCGGATCCAAGCTTTGAAACCATGCCTAGTGAAATGTGGGCACAAGACGACAATCAGGAACTCTGGCTCAGGTGCGATCTTCCCAAAAATCCCATTGCCCCATCTGCACCCCAAACTGAGACTTTAAGGTGTTGTACGAATGCGTTAAGGAGTTCAGACTCATTGGAGGCCACCATTTGTTTCAGTTTTTAGTCCTTGACTCGAGCCATCTCTTGAATGGACTGAATTGTTGATGGGAAGATCTGAATTGGACCAATTTGACGCTCAACTCATCACCGTTCCAAAAGAGACATGAGTTCCAAGAAATAACTCCCTTTCAGATCTTTCAGGACCTGCGAAAAACCTGTTGAGTGCCTTTGTTTGATGTGCATGCGAATAGCTTAAGGCTCAGTCCATCTTCTAAACTAATTGATAGCATGTTTCATTTTTCCCAATGCTCGGGGTATGATGCGGTCCGCCAACTCCGCGATTATGCCGCCCATTCTTGGTGGAGTATGATGTGGTGCTCCATACTCCTCAAAGACTTTTCGCAACCCATCGATTATGTTGAAACATGTAAAAGATATGTTTTTTTTCTTTTTTAGAGAGACAAAACATTTATTCGATGAGAGAATCCATGCATCAATCTTAGATCGTGGAAGTTCATCTGAGTTCGTAATCTTCCTTTCCTGGAGTTGCCCAATCACCGGGGAAACTCACCAGAATTGCTAAGCACTTCTTCCGCTCATTTGTTTGATTGTATGATGTCTTGTGGATTTATATTAAATATGTCAAACCTGGATTGATATTAATTAACGCGCTTATTAACTTATTATACTCCCAAAAGTGATTTCATCTGCGACTGACATGGCACACTGGATCAAAGGAGGCCAGGGTTCAGCGAAATCCGGGGTTGATATCAGATCAATTTCCATTTCGTTTTTGCTAAACGCCAAGGGAAAAGTCAGCAACAGCCGCATGATTTTCTCTGGCGTATGGGATTGTTCGGATTTTCCACAACACAGCCGACAAAACCCCATGAATTCTTGGTTTCTTGGTGTGTTCATGTTTCCACCTCTAAAAATCTAAGCTGGCGAAGAATTCCTGGGTTCCGTCGGTTCCAAGGCTAAACCGCATCTTCAAGGACTTGGCATCGCTGGTCATTGATCAGGTGTGGAGATGCACTTGGAAGCTGGAAGGAGTGAAGATTGCAGACGATGAAGTATATTATATCTTAATATTAAATATGTCAATATTTATTTGTCAATGAGATCATCCTCAGTTCGTAAATGATATATATATATCATTCCAATACAATATGTGTGCTCATATCCAGTCTATAGAAGCTCTATATATACACATATACATACGAATCTTATATGAGATGCATGATACTTAAGACTTCTTTAAGATACATGCTTTGAATGATATACGGAATGCAACGTAGCCTGAATGTTTATGCAAACACATTATATACATGTAATTGTGCACATGACTATGTAAGTGTAGGTGCCATGTATCGCACGTGTAATTAATTCGCATGTATGTAGATGTGTATGTCTGTATATATGTATATACACATCAAATGGTAATGCGATATGTAATGTAATTTTCTTTTCACTTGTTCGCCAATGCTCACAGCACATTGCTGTGAAACTTGGTGGTCAAAATTGGGGTCCCCCTGGGGTTTCCCATCCACCCACTGCGACCGATGGGCACTGAAGATGCGACCGAAATCCCGGTGGCTGAAGATGCATCAGCCCGACATTGGGTTTCTGACTTTCCATTGTCCCACTATCACCCGCTTCACCATCTCTTGTCTTTCTTTTACCATCATGGCATTACAAAATGGGATCGTCATATTTCCACTTGGGTCCCAGCGTCATCAAGGATTCTCATCCTCATCCCACTTTTCGTCATCGCTTCTCGTGTCTTTCCTTTCCCAAAATTGTTTCGATGGTGATAAGTCTGATAAGTGAGAATCGGCTTGAGGGATCAATCTGCGCTCCTGGCCATATTTGAGTTGTAAAGCCCAGCTTTCCCAGGGATTTTTTCATGGCTCATCAAGCCAAGCCCCAGGGAACCGTCCTGGACCGCATCGACTTCAACACAGAAAAGATCTATCAGCACCTTGGACTTCCGCAGAATTTTACCAGGAATAAATGGAGAAATTGAAAGGCAAAACACGGGGACTTTGCCGAGTATTCACGAAAGCTAGCGTCAGCTAGCTGGAGTCTTCTTGCTTTAGCAAGTATTCCGGGGGCTGCTCAAGGACATCACGTGATTTTTCACGCGAACGGGGGACCCCCCCCACCACCACCACCACCACCATCATCATCATCATCATCATCATCGTCATCATCGTCGTCATCATCATCATCGTCATCGTCCTCGCCATCGTCATCGTCATCGTCATCATCATCATCATCATCATCATCATCGTCCTTGTCCTCGTCCTTGTCCTCGTCATCGTCATCGTCCTCGTCATCGTCATCGTCATCATCATCATCATCATCATCATCACCATCATCGTCAATCAATTACATTTTATCATTATTGGCAATTCTTGGCATTATCACGAAAGCTAGCGTCAGCTCGCTAGAGTCTTCTTGCTTTAGCAAGTATTCCGGGGCTCCCCAAGGACATCACGTGCTTTTTCACGCGAAAGGGCCCCCCCCCTGCCCCCTCCCCCATATATATCATTGTTATATATCATATATCATATATCATTGTTGCATCCTCGTTGGGACGAACAATGCCGCGACACGATGATGACAGTCCCTCCGCAACTCACCTCTTCCCTTCCTTCTTTCTCCTACCCCGCTAGCTTTCGTCATCCACCCCCGGCCTCAAGTTGGGTACCCCGGGGGAGCTAAGTATTTTCTGGTGCTACCATGATGGCATTGGTGTGAAAAAGTGGTGCTTTGTTGCGAGCTGGGAAGGAGTGGGAAAGAGTACAGTGAGTACAAGAAACATGGAAAAAACATGGAAAACCGGATAGAACGGGTAGGAGTGGGATGGCTCAAAAGGATGGACAGCCCAATTTTTATTGCCAAACAATTCAATAGAGAGAATCATGAAATCTCAACAATCTTTGTCGGGGGGGAACTCATTCAAAAAAAAACATCTCCCATATCCCAGTTATAAATGTGATAAGTTTGTAAAAATTGGGGAGCTAGCCGGGCCTATGAACCAGGGAAAAAATCCTAGGCACCAGGGACCTGAAATTGGTCTGGGAAACATGGCTAGAGACACATGGGCGGGAGTGCTGGATGGTACGGTTGAGCTTTATGCCTCAAATTCACGAGCTGAATCAGCGGGGTGTTTCCATGGCGCATTTTCGTTATCTTCGTACCTTCATCGACGAGGAACCACCAGCAGAGGCTATGGCTCGCTCCAAGAGCCAGCCAGCACTGGGACGCCCAGCGATGGAAGCTTCAGAGGAGGCTTGTGGCTTCATGAATTTGCGCCTTCTTGTTTACCAAAATTCACTTCGTTTGAATTTGAAGCTCGGGTGTATGCTGTTTTGTTTTCTTTGTTAAATAGGATGTCAGCAATTTCAGTTAACTCACTTTTTTTCCAAAGTTTCCACAGGACACATTCCAAGCGGACTACACAGTCCAGTTGGAGCAGCGTGCATTCACCAACTTCCATCCGCGGCCAGCACCGGCGCCACTTGATGCAGCGCCCGTGGTGGCCCCTGTCGTGGAGATAGCAGCAGCAGCAGCATCAGCAGCAGCAGCTGTGCCACCAGTTACGAGTGACACAGACCGCAGCAATTGTGGAAGCCGTGGACATCCGCAGTTGTGCAGGCGTCCATGCATCCATTTTGCCAAAGGACTGTATTTTTTTGCATTTTTTTGAGTGATACAAAGAGAGTGCCCCTAGAGAAGTAAGTTGGTTTATTTTGTCTCGTCTAACTGCAGATATATCCACCGTAAGCCCCAGCTTAGTTATACACCAACTTAGCTATTGCAAAGCTTCTTTTCTTTCCAGCTTGCAATCAATTGGGATCATGACTTGAGTTTGGAAAGTTGCATATTCTTGGGTGCCCGGTGGGCGGATTTGGGCCCTTTTGATTGCGACCTCAGGAGAATGCGAATTGGGGGATGCCTGTGGATATTGCCACTTCACCCATGCCAAAAGTCCATCCTTGGACAAGCGGCAGCGGACCATGATACGAAATATGGACACTTGACATGTGCGAAGTTTGCACACAGTTCAGCAATGAGCAAAATCCCTGGTGGATGCTGAAACATGGGGTTCTACTGTATATCTGCTTTCATGGGGATTACCAGTAGTACCCGCACGAGGCGGGGCGGAAGTTGCCTTAGGGATATATAAGACCTTTCTCATCTATAGAACTTGCATGCGCCGTGCGCCAGCCAAGCCCGTGCGTGCGTGCATTCTGCGAAAGTGGTGTCCTGTTTCACATGTCACATTTGAAGCTCCACTTCGCACTTCGCACTTCACACTTCTCACTGCACTCTTCACACTCCACACTTCACGCTTCACACTCCAGACTTCACACTTCACACTGCACTCTTCGCACTCCAGACTCCACACTTCACACTTCACAGTCCACACTTCACACTTCTCAATTCTCACTGCTTTCTTCACACTCCACGCTTCACTCTTCACACTCACACTCCACACTTCACACTTCACTCTTCACACTGCACTCTTCACTCTTCACACTGCACTCTTCACGCCCCACACTTCACACTTCACTCTTCACACTGCACTCTTCACTCTTCACACTGCACTCTTCACGCCCCACACTTCACACTTGCACTTCATCTCAACTCATCTCATCTGAGCTCTTCTCATCTCATCTCATCTCATCTCATCTCTTCTCATATGTCATCTAAGCTTTCATGAATCACTTCCCAGTACTACTTCGAGAACTTGCATGCGCCGTGCGCCAGCCAGGCCCGTGCGTGCGTGCTTCGTGCGAAGCTGTTGCAGTGTTGTTGTCCAAGAACATGACCGCGCGACCCCGGTGCAATGCAACGCCAAGCAAACACTTTCCTCACACTTCACATTGCACTCTTCACACCCCACACTCCACACTTCACACTTGCACTTCATCTCAACTCATCTCATCTGAGCTCTTCTCATCTCATTTCATGTCTTCCCATATGTCAGCTATATAAGTTCTTCTTGGCTATTTTCATGTCAACTACTTCCCAGTACTGATGTCTACTACAAAAAACTTGCAAAAGCTGCTTCCCAGTACTACTTTGTACTACAAACCTTGCACAAAGTACATCCCAGTACTACTTTGTTCTACAAAGCTTGCACAAGTACTTCCCAGTACTACTTTGTACTACAAAGCTTGCAAAAAGTACTTCCCAGTACTACTTTGTACTTCAAAGCTTGCACAAAACACGTTCCAGTACTACTTTGTACTACAAAGCTTGCACAGAGCACTTCCCAGTACTACTTTGTACTACAATGCTTGCACATACTACTTCCCAGTATTACTTTGTACTACAAACCTTGCACAAAGTACGTCCCAGTACTACTTTGTTCTACAAAGCTTGCACAAAGTATTTTCCAGTACTACTTTGTACTACAAAGCTTGCTTCCCAGTACTACTTTGTACTACGAAGCTTGCGCAAAGCACTTCCCAGTACTACTTTGTACTACAAAGCTTGCGCAAACTACTTCCCAGTACTACTTTGTACTACAAAGCTTGCACAAACTACTTCCCAGTACTAGTTTGTACTACAAAGCTTGCACACAGTATTTCCCAGTACTACTTTGTACTACGAAGCTTGCGCAAAGCACTTCCCAGTACTACTTTGTACTACAAACCTTGCACAAAGTACGTCCCAGTACTACTTTGTTCTACAAAGCTTGCACAAAGTATTTTCCAGTACTACTTTGTACTACAAAGCTTGCACACAGTATTTCCCAGTACTACTTTGTACTACGAAGCTTGCGCAAAGCACTTCCCAGTACTACTTTGTACTACAAACCTTGCACAAAGTACGTCCCAGTACTACGTTGTGATACAAAGTTGGCACAAAGAAAGCTTTTACACACAGCAGGTTCTTTCGCAGAGAAGCTTTTACACACAGCAAGCTTTTTAATCAGAGAAGCTTTTACACACAGAAGCTTTTACACACAACAAGCGTTTACACAGAGAAGCTTTTACACACAGCAAGCTTTCAGACACAGAAAGCGTTTACACACAGAACACTTACACACAGTGCTTTTACACATGGCAAGCGTTTACACACAGCAAGCTTTTTCAACAGAGAAGCTTTTACACACAGCAAGCTTTCACACACAGCAAGCGTTTACACACAGAACACTTACACACAGTGCTTTTACACATGGCAAGCGTTTACACACACACACAGAAACTTCTACACAGAGACGCTTTTACACACAGAGAAGCTTTTACACACAGCTAGCTTTTACACACAAAATAATTTTCACACAGCAAGCTTTTACAGAAAAAAGTTCTTGCACAGAGAAGCTTTCTTGTACATAATCACAACAGGAATTGCAGCTCCAAAACCGGATCTCGACGCCGAAGCGAAAAAAAGACGATTTTGAAGCACTTTTTAAAAGGATTTTTAAAAGGAAAATTATTATACCAAAATTGCGAAAGTCTCCTGACAAATCACTATCGCAGCCTGGATCCAGCCACTCCAATACGATTTACGATGTTCAGTTGCAAAAGACAATAGTATTACGCATGCAGCCGCGGCGCCCAGCAACCTTGACGCAGCCATTCCACTGCGATCTGCAACGATAGATTCAAGAAACGCATAGAACTACGCACATAGACACAACCACTCGTTGCAGCGCACAGAGGAGGAACCAATTCGCGACAGAAACGACGGCAGCCGCACCCGCCGCACACACGAGGTACCTTTCATCGCCTGCGCCAACCACTTTACACTGAAAAACGCAAGGTTTCGTGCTCCGGCTTCCTCCCCAAAACAAAGCCCATGCAACATTCATGCAGCCATTCCAATGCGTTTCGCAGCATCACGTGGCTAACCCGCATCTCTCTACGCACATGGCAACACCAGATTACAACAATCATGCAGCCATTCCAATGCGATCTGCAACCACAGATTCAAGAAACGCATAGAACGATGCACATAGACACAACCACTCAGTGCAGAACACAGAGGAGGAACCCATTCGCGACAGAAACGACCCCAGCCGCACCCGCCGCACACACGAGGTACCTTTCATCGCCGGCTGCAACCACTTTACACGGAAAAATACAAGGTTTCGTGCTCCGGCTTCCTCCCCAAAACATAGCCCATGCAACATTCATGCAGCCATTCCAATGCGTTTCGCAGCATCCCGTCGCAAACCTGCACATATCTACGCGCGTGGCAACATCAGATGACGACAGTCATGCAGCCATTCCACTGCGATCTGCAATCACAGATTCAAGAAACGCATAGAACGACGCACATAGACACAACCACTCAGTGCAGAACACAGAGGAGGAACCAATTCGCGACAGAAACGACCCCAGCCGCACACGAGCTACCTTTCATCGCCGGCTGCAACCACTTTACATTGAAAAATACAAGGTTTCGTGCTCCGGCTTCCTCCCCAAAACAAGCACCACGCAACATTCATGCAGCCATTCTTTTGTGATGTATTGTTATGTGATGTCAAGTCTCACACCGCCCTTCATCAATGTCAATCCTTTTGTGATGTATTGTTATGTGACGTCAAGTCTCACACCTCCCTTCATCAATGTCAATCCTTTTGTGATATATTGTTATGTGATGCCAAGTCTCACACCTGTATTGTTATGTGATGTCAAGTCTCACGCCACCCTTCATCAAGGTCAAGTCTTTTGTGGTGTATTGTTATGTGATGTCAGGTCTCACACCTGTATTGTTATGTGAGGCCAAGTCTCACACCACCCTTCACCAAGGTCAAGTCTTTTGTGATGTATTGTTATGTGATGTCAAGTCTCACACCTGTATTGTTATGTGATGTCAAGTCTCACACCACCCTGCATCAAGGTCAAGTCTCTCAATTCTATTTGTCCGTAACACGGAAGTATTGCTTCCCAACTTCCTTTGGTCAATGATTATTCTTTGAGTTATATATATATATAGAAATTTAAATTTATATGTATAAATAAATTAAAAGATAAATGATATATATATATATATATCTACACATGTATGCATGTATGTATGCATGCATGTATGTAATGTAATGTAATGTAACGTAATGTAATGTAATGTAATGCAATGTAATGCAATGTAATGTAATGTAATGTATGTAATATATGTATGTATGTATGTATGTAATGTAATGTAATGTAATGTAATGTAATGTAATGTAATGTATGTAATGTATGTATGTACGTACGTATGTATGTACTTTATGTTTGTTATGTATGTTATGTATGTAATGTATGTAATGTATGTAATGTATGTAATGCATGTAATGTATGTAATGTATGTAATTAATGTATGTATGTATGTATGTATGTAATGTAATGTAATGTAATGTAATGTAATGTAATGTAATGTAATGTAATGTAATGTATGTAATGTATGTATGCATGCATGCATGCATGCATGCATGCATGCATGTATGTATGTATGTATGTATGTAATGTATGTAATGTATGTAATGGATGTAATGCATGTAATGTATGTAATGTATGTAATGTATGTAATGTATGTAATGTATGTAATGTATGTAATGTATGTAATGTATGTAATGTATGTAATGTATGTAATGTATGTAATGTATGTAATGTATGTAATGTATGTCATGTATGTAATGTATGTAATGTATGTCATGTATGTAATGTATGTAATGTATGTAATGTATGTAATGTATGTAATGTATGTAATGTATGTAATGTATGTAATGTATGTAATGTATGTAATGTATGTAATGTATGTAATGTATGTAATGTATGTAATGTATGTAATGGATGTAATGCATGTAATGTATGTAATGTATGTAATGTATGTAATGTATGTAATGTATGTAATGTATGTAATGTATGTAATGTATGTATGTATGTATGCATGGATGTATGTATGTATGTATGTATGTTATGTATGTAATGTATGTAATGTATGTAATGTATGTATGTATGTAATGTATGTAATGTATGTAATGTAATGTAATGTAATGTAATGTAATGTAATGTAATGTATGTAATGTATGTAATGTAATGTAATGTCATGTCATGTAATGTATGTAATGTATGTAATGTATGTAATGCATGTAATGTATGTAATGTATGTAATGTATGTAACGTATGTAATGTATGTAATGTATGTAATGTATGTAATGTATGTAATGTATGTAATGTAATGTAATGTATGTAATGTAATGTAATGTATGTAATGTATGTAATGTATGTAATGTATGTAATGTATGTAATGTATGTAATGTATGTATTGCATGTATGTATGTAATGTATGTATGTATGTATGTAATGTATGTATGTATGTATGTATGTTATTGTATTGTATTGTATTGTATAGTATTGTATTGTATTGTATGGTATGGTATGGTATGGTATGGTATGTATGTATGTATATATATATATATATATGTATACATATACTTTCCAGGAACTGAGAAGCCTTATACATAGTCCGCATTGGATGACAGA